>JAGVSP010003575.1:0-21510 GCA_022494985.1 Micrasema minimum | reverse complement strand
TGGACTAATCTGATCTATGTAATGTAATTATATTTTACAGCTATCTTGTGTGTTGTTTTTTGAGAGAAGTCGGGGACAAAATACTTCGCCATTTATTTGGCAGCCCTGCACGTTGCCAGTGTGGTGAGGTCACCCAACCCGTCTCCCTTCCCCCCATGTTCAGTAAATGCAAATTCTGATGATGGATAGGAACGCCCTCAGTCCGATTACCTCACATAATAGGAGTAAGGTCGGACTCATTATTCACAGAGTACCCGTAGACACAAATAATTATAATCATAGACACTTATGTAATAAGTAGACGCCTGGTACTATAATTACGACAATGTCAATTGGTTGATTTATACACTTTTGCGAGGTCACTTGCTGATGCTTTTGTAAATATTGTCGCCGAGATTCCACGAGACCACGAATCGGCAAGACGAAAGAAGGTATGGATACTTTTCTCGAGATTAAAGCGACACGGGACAGAAAACTGTACGGTTTCTTGTGCAGTTAGCAAACTGTCCCGTATAAAGCGAAAACTGTATGGAATATTGAATGGACAGCGCGACGTTTGTTTGACCTGGCAGTTAATCTTTTTTTTATGTAAACGTTTAAATAGAATTGATATATTGAATGCTTTTAAAAACGTAAAAAACAAATGACATATTTACTTTATTGGCTATATTTACAATTTTCTGTGTGTAAATATACGATGATAACTTACGATCGCGCTCAAAAAATATACATATTTAGCGTCTTTTGACAGACTGTGCAGTTTTCTGAACAAGAAACTGTGCAGTTTTCTGTCCCGTATAAAGTGCGCATCACTCGATGTTTCTCGCCGACAGTTTATTATTTATTTTAGGTGTTGGATATTTAAAAAAGTCAATTGACGCTGTTCAGGCAAAAGTCTCTGCAAAAACTCTGGTCTAAGAAAATTTCGATTTGAATAACAATTCATAGAAACATTTAAGATGTTTAGCTGGCAAACGTCATTTTCTCCACTTATTTAGTTATGTAAATGTACTTATACGAAATTAAAACAATTTAAAAGTAAAGTTTTGTCCACTCTTTTAAGCACAATAAAACACAAACATAGATTATCTCTGTTTCAAGAATTCGGCGACGAAAAATAATGTTTTGTTAAATTGACTTAATCAATAGTTATGAAATAATAAAGCCGTTATAACAATATGTAAGTTCTTTGCATATTAGAACAGGGTTTTGTCAATTTATCTGCATTTTCATCAAAATAATAGCGTAATATAGGTACACAAATATAAATAATAATTCATGCCAAAATCCTTTCCACGAAACAGCAGTCGGTCCGGCCTACGGGTTGCAATCTGGACCGCGCGTTGAGTTTTATAATATCCTACCAAATCCAGAAAGCTTTAGGAATAATTACGTTCAGTTACGCACTGAAAAAATGATCCGTCTGGGTTGAATTAAGTTTATTTTGCAAGCTCGGATTGCGTTTATTAACATTTTATTCACGTTTATTTTATACAAATCATTTATCTGGGTAAATTTCTTTTATTTAAAAAAAATTATTATCAAAAATATTCTGGAAAAACCTTGATATTTAAATAAAAATAAATCTGGTCATTTCACGGGAGTAATTCATTTGGGCATTTGGTCCACAAAAACTAAATTAATAAATATTTTTATTTTTTTATCAAATTCAGGAATATGGATATTCGAGCGTTTACAGGGCTTATGACCTGTCATTGGCTGGGTTAAGTGGCCACTTTATGTACTACAACATTCCCCATTCCGCTTATTAGCGAATATCCACACCAGGTAACATTTTTGATTTTGTATATTATGTTACGAATCGAGAATCATCCACCAGCGAGTTAAAAACTCCATCTATGCATTGATATTGAAATATATACCTACTTCCGTCTTGGGATAAATCCAGATTTGTGTACAAGTATTTGAACACGCCCAAAATGCTGTAAATGGATGAATATTCTAAATCATAATTAAGTATATCTTTTTTCCGTTAAGTACCTATGTATATGTATTATAAAATAGTAAAAAAATGTTAGTACTATTATTATTGTCCCGTATTCTTGGCCATTGATTGTCGGGGGTGATTTGAAGAGACGTTTAACCAATAAATAAAGGAATAACTAAAGACATGGCCCATTATATGGACCAGGCACAGAACGCTGTACCTACGGAAAAATGATCAATTATAGGAAAATCCGTTTGTTTTTTGTTTGACATCCTCAGCCAAAACTGTCGTGTTTGTTTATGTATAATATTTTAATTTATATTAAAAGTTTACGTTTTAAAGTCAAACACAGGAAACTCTCGATCAATATTGATTAACTCGAATTCAGGAAGTACTTAGTAGGACGATCTAAACTTATTGAATTCACGCGAGCACTACTATTTTGTAACTAATATGGGTATCGTGACCGCCATGTTGTGTGTGAACAAAAATGAATGAATTACGTAATTTTGCAGTTTCTCGTGACGTCAAAAGTAATAATTCATAACGAGACAAGAATTCAGAAAATGGATGCAAAAAATCAATGCCATTTGTGGCACATTGAAACAGTTAGCTAATAATATTATGTGACTCATTAAACACATTTTAAACATTCTTATTTATTTATTTTCTTTATTTGGGAACTCAACAGCAATACAATTTAGTTACGTAGGTACAATAAGAGAGAACATATTATGAAGCCAATTAAAGAGATCCTTCTGTTCAAAATATACTTATGTGTACTTACTTTATTTTAAAATTATTATTATACTTTTTTTATACTAATAATAAGTACATTTTAAACTTAATCATAAGTATTTAGTGATGAAGGCGACTACCTAAATAATTTTCACATGAGCGATAGTAGCGGCGGGCGTTAATAATTTTTAAGTAAGTATGCAAAAATGTTCGAATACATTTTTTTTTTATAGAAAAGAAAACTCTAGAACTCTAGAGGCATAATTTACAAACAAATTTAGGTTATTTAAAAAAAAAATTTTTAGGTACCTACCTAAGATTAAGAATACCTCTAATTTATACTAACTAACTAACCATCACGCCATTTCCCCGTAGGGGTAGGCAGAGAGGATAGAACGCCATACCACTCTGTCCTGACAGACTTCCTTTGCTTCCTCTACATTCATACATCTTCTCATGCACGCACGTCGATTATTCCGACTTTTCACATGTCCACTTTCAAGTACTTGTCGTACTTGGTCATGCCATGTCTTTCTCGGCCTTCCTCGGCTCCTACACACAGGCACACTTGCATTTAAACTTCTTTTGGCCGTTCTTTCATCACTCATTCGCTCCACATGACCAAACCATCGTAAAAGCCCTTTCTTAATTTTGTCGATAATGCTTATCTCAGCCTGGCACTCTGCTCTAATTTCGATATTTGTACACCTATCTTACATGGTCTTACCACACATTCGCCTGAGAGATCGCATTTCAACAGCATTCAGTCTACGTTCATCCTTCTTTTTCCAACACCACGCTTCACTACCATACATAAGGGTTGGTACCAGAACTCCGTTGTGTACAGCCAATTTTGCTTCTTAATTTATACTCGTACCTACTTTAAAAATATACAAACATACTTTTACTACTACTTTCCATTATCCGCACCCAATGGTGCATAGGGCACTGCATAGGTACACCAAATGCAGTGTAGGTATCTTGACCACTTTATTACATGAAGGTAGGATGATCAGTTTACAGGTTTATAATTTTTCACAATAATATTTTTTTTAATATTCAAAATCATGTAAAAATACTGATCTTCTTATAAATCTTGTAGAAATCTATAATTCCTTTTAAACATCGCAGATGGACCCTTAAAAATGCGTTATAATATAAATATTTAATTGTTTTAAATAAATATACTTATGCTTATAAATAATATCGTACAACCGTTTAAGTATTTATGAACATGCAATGAAAGTAATTGACGAACCCATATATTTTTCTTATGAATAATTTTATGACAAATAACCGTTATGTTACATTATACATTTATTATGCAAAAAGCCCGAAGTACGTTCTAAATTTCGGACATTCGCCTTATGACAGTAATGTGTTTATTTTTGGTTATTTTATTACAGCAACTTGTTATTTTGCATAAAAGATACATATGATTTATAATAATAAATCGTGCCGTGAAAACTAAGTGCACTAGCTCAAAAAAGTCGTATTTTAGGTAAATCGCAAAAATGTTATTTTGATTTCGGTTTTCTTATACTGGGCTGAAAAGGGCTATGGAGGATAGAACGCCGTGGAAAACACGATGCAGAACCTTGCTGCCGACCAATCCCCAGGATTAAGACATCGAAGAAGAAGACACATTCATTGAAACCGGATTTATTAAAATCGAAATCTCAAACATGCACAGTAAATAAAATGTATTCTTAGATAGAAATTTGGCGCTCGGTATGGGCTATAACACGTTATTCTCTGTTAATTTTCGAAAAATTATAAATTAGTGCAATATAGTATTCATGGTACGATAATAATACATGGTGTTACAAAAGTCGATGTACAAGCGGGAAACCAGTGAATCTACATAATATTTAGAGTCGATTTTTTGGATTTTTTTTTGTTTGACTCATAATTTTTTGAGAAAAATGAGTACGAAGTAATAAATTTTTGCAAATTGCTATCAAATATCATGTATTTAGTAAAACTTAAAAACTATAGTATCCATAAATAGAAATCAGCATTGTAATATGAATTTGTGCAATTTTACAATTTTAATACGTATTATTAAAATGGATTTGACCCATAGTTTTCGAGAAAATTTAGTACGAAGTAATTTTTTTTCTCGATAAAATGTATAAAGTTAACAAATATCATTTATTTGGTAAAGTTAATAGTATCTATAAATAAATCAAAATTTTACTTAATCTGAGGTAGGTCTACTAATGAATGCTTTATGAGAAGAAAAAAATATTTTTTAATCAAGCTCAGATTAAAAAGTCATATTACACATTCGACTCCAAATATGATGTAGATTCACCAGTTTTCGGGTTGTACTACGAGTTTTGTTACACTATGTATGTATAAATGTTACTGTCATGAATATAAATGTTACTGTCATGATTATGTTATGTGCAGTGCCCTATGCACCATTGGGTGCGGATAAGGGAGAGTATAGAAATATGTTAATTTGCAAAGAAGGTTATTAGTATAATTTAAAAAAAAAAAAAATTATTTCTGTATTTTTACTATTTTTTAACTGTTAATATATTGTCCGCCATTGTAATGGATAGCGCGTTAGGTTACCATAACGCGTAAGTCTGACCATCCTGCCTTCATGTAACAAATGATGTCGATTCACCGCGCTTGTACCAATGCAGTGCCCATCGGGTGCGGATAACCGGGAAAGCAGTAGTAGCGATGTATATTATTAATTTTATTAACTCACTTCAACTAACCATTACGATATTTCCCAGAAAGGGTAGGTAGAGAGGATAGAACGCCACACCATTCTGTCCCGACACACTTCTTTTGCTTATTCCACATTCATAATTCTTATGCACGCACGCTATAAGTTATTAACATCTTAGATGTGTATTTATTATTTAATATGGTGAATTGCAGAGACGTTTTTGGCTTGACAGATGGTCGTTTAACGATGGAATGTTGTAATAGATTACCTAGTTTTTCACCATCCTTGTAAACGTTATAAACGGATGGTGCAGTATGTAGGTACTACCAAGAGTTTGAAGGATCTATCGGTAGGTTTTTTAACTTTTTTTTTCACTGTATTGCTTTTTGTTCGTTCTTTTGTTGATCTCAGGCGCGCACGCCAGGTGTGTAGTGGGTAGATGGTTGTGGTACCGATCCTTCCATATCCTGTAGCTCAATCACAGATGATTGTCGACGTGCTATGCATTTGACCGATCGCAATGAACATACGTTCATATCACGGTCGCGTTGCCAAGCACCATAGATGAAAGGCATACTTTGACAAATGTTTCGTTTTATTGCTTTCTCAAATTGATTTAAAGCAAATGAATGGCATGATAAATTTTGCACAAACAATTAAAACTCTATAAAACTAAATTATTTTTACTTCACTTACAGTTTTGGCGTATTTTCCATATTTAAAGCGGTAATTAATAATCCCGATCGAAAACTTTTAACGATGTTTCCATTGTGATCGCGAAAACGTTAAACATCCCATGGTGAGAAATCGTTATCACGTCGCTTATTAGCACGTCGATAGTCATCTGTGATTGAGTTACTGAGTGGACTAGTACCTACCTGCGTGAGAAATTTGGAAAGGTGTTTCACCATGTACAAAAATGCTTCTTTTAAAAGCAATACGTAATGTGTATTTTGGATCATATGTCTTTCTCTTAAAATTTCCACATATTTCCACAGACTTCCTTGGATGCCAATTAAAGTTGTAGTATTCTGAGCAAGCTGATAAAAGGTTGAAATTAAACATGACAAAATATCACTGGTATTAACATGTTTTTGATGAATTTTCGATTTTGTATAATATGACATACCTAGTCCAAAATACATATTTATTTAACCAACTCAACAGGCTAGGGGGCCCAATTACAGAGGAGAACAACGTTACAAACCCTTTTGTTTTTTTGTGCTCTCACCGGGAATCGAACCCGAAACTTCCGTATCGTGAATCTTTATATTTATTTACAATATTTTCATGGATTCTATGTTGAACTTTTATCCCTTAGGAAATTTCGCCTGCCGCGCATAATTCATGTAGTGTAACTATATAAGTTGATCGGAAAGTAATTTCATATTTTTTATTTTATGCAAAATTGATATTTTTCAATACCTTTAAAAATATTTTTTTTTTTTTTTTTTTTAATATTTAATATATAACCATAACAATCATGAATAATATACATTAGACAAGTAGTAAAAGTACAATTACAAAAATTGACGATTTGCCACACCAGATAAAAGGCTAACTTTTGTGCTTGGTGCGGGAATAATCGCTACGAATTACAAAAGGTACAAAATTCATTGGTTTACAGTACTTTTCCATAGTAGTCATAACAATATACATAGTAATCAGCATTATTTTAATTTATAGGGGTAGGTATTTGTAGTTTATACATACGCAAAATTTATATATTGTAGTAGTTTTAATGTGTTTTTTTTTAGTTTTAGCTTAAAAATTTTTATGTCTTTAATAAGTTTTAATTCATTCGGTAATTTATTGAAAAAATTTATTCCTTTGTATATAAAGCTGTTTTCAAAATGTTTAAATATAGACTACTACTTGTAATATTTCATACTTCTTATGATAATATATGAAAAAGTTTACATGATTTGAACCACGATATTAGCAGTAGCAATATTTACATGGATATTATTTAACCATTCATCGGATCGGTTTGAAGATTTAAGTAAATATTGTTGAAACTATGAGTAATAATTTTACTATTACATCTTCGTAAAATAATATTATTAAACAAACAAAACGCTAACTCCATTCGAATTGATCTCTCCTGTACATTGCATCAAATTCGTCATAGTAAGATAAACACTAGTCGAATAAATACTTAAACTACTCCTCTTATGTGCATTTACATAATATTCAACTATCCTATATTTACAAATTGGCAGTACTTACCATAAAAAAATTATAGTAAAATTGGTTAGTATTAAAGTTAAATTACGCAATCTAATGTGGAGTGTTTTGTTTGTAAGATTGGGCTATGTATTTTAAATCTACAATAACTTACATGACGTAAAAGCTCGTTCTTCAATAGGTTTAGAAAAAAATTCTTAAAACTTTTACTCTAAATTATATTTATTATTTTCAAGATTTTCCCCGTTTTTTTAAAAATAATCTTTGTAGTTGTTAAGCGTCATTGGGATGATATTTCATAAACGACGCGACGCTATAAATTGGCTTATTTTAAATTAATATATTGTTTTTATCGTTTATCATAAAAACTGGTTAAATCGATACAAAATCCTTATATAAAGTCCGATTTTGATACCAAATAGGTACTGCGAAGACCATACCATACATGGAACAGGGGTCATGCGAGCATCAATACAGATCCATTGCTTTGCAAGAAATTGGACACCCATCCTGGGGGGATATCGTAATTGTCGCTCGGTTCTGTCATCCCTTACGAGAATATTCGGTTTCAGCCCCTTAATGAATATACTAACGTACCTAGACATCAAACTTTTTTTTGTGAACAAAACAAACAGTGAAGTCTACCATACAGACAGAACGTCTACATTTTCTTGTATAGTTTACCAGTATACCAGGTAACGATCTCAAATATAACTAACTAACTAAATAACCATCACGCCATTTCCCGTAGGTGTAGGCAGAGAGGATAGAAACGCCATACCACTCTGTCCTGGCAAATTCCTTTGCTTCCTCTACATTCATACATATTTCTCATGCACATACGCCGATTATTCCGACTTTTCACATGTCCACTTTCAAGTACTTGTCGTACTGGTCATGCCATGTCTTTCTCGGCCTTCCTCGGCTTCTACATCCATGGGGCACACTTGCATTTTAAACTTCTTTTAGCCGTTCTTTCATCACTCATTCGCTCCACGTGACCAAACCATCGTTAAATCCCTTTCTTAATTTTGTCGATAATGCTTATTCAGCAGCTTGCACTCTGCAACTATATCGTTTCGTCATTATTTGTACACCTACCTATACATAGTCTTTACCAACACATTCGCATGAAGAGGATCCGCATTTCAACAGGCAGTTTCGTCTATCTTTCCATCCTTCTTTTTCCAACACCACGCTTCACTACCATACAAAGGTGTTTGGTACCAAAACTCCGTTGTGTACTGCCAATTGTTGCTTCTTTCGATAAGTTCTTAATTGCCACTATCGATTTTGATGGCTCACCATTAACTCTGTTTCCGGGCACTTACCCTTCTCTCATTGTCCTTATCCACATTTTCACCGTCTCTTGTTGGATACATATCTTATACATTACGATCATCAAAATATGTCTTCGGAAAATGGAATCGATGTTGGAGGGAAAGGAATATGGGTGAATGAATAATGTTGTATGCTATGTCATTTCCTGCGTACTCTCTACTTAGGAATGGTCAATAAAGTATTTTTTATTACGAAATTAGTTTAACGATGCTAGTTTGTACTTTACATTTTTACTAACCATTCAATGTAAATTCAGATCATTAATTCAGAATCCCGTATAACCTTCTCTTAAAACGTTATCGTCTCTAATACATATGTACTACAATTTTGGACGTGACAGGTAATACACTATGATAATTTATTTATGCAAATCTATAATCTTTTTCAACTTAACAATTTCCATTGTATTTGTCATTATACTTACTTATTGCTGGCACTAATCTGCTATCTGCAATCATTCTTTAAATACAGACCCTCGGCATCTAGCGAAACCCACACAAAAAAACGTGATTTGCAGTTGTTCCATACTGTTTGGATCTCTTTTTTATGAGTATGATTGACGGTAGACCTCATAGTAGGTAGTTTATAATGCGGGTAATTATAATTATTATTAATACTATGTTATTATTTTTATTTGACGAAAAATACTTTTACTGATACGTCAGTGGATCTATTGGAAATATCACGAACACTACATCTTTGACCACATTTTTAATTGTTTAGTAATATCTTATTATTAATTTTATTATTGACGTTTTTTTTAATATGGAATTTAAATTTTTTAAAACAATCCATGCGTTGATTTTTTGTTGTGCGTAACCCTAGACACGTGCCTAGTTTGCCTACCATTGAATACGGCCCTGGATTTGTAATAAATTTGGGAACTTTTTGTGAAACAACCAAGGAAACTACCCCTTCAATTTATAAAATAAAATATTTAAATTCCTTTTACGGCGGTTTTAATCACAGCTAGGCATAGTAGCGAGGCATAGACAAATGGGCATGAGGTTATGTTTTCCATATAATATATTATGTTGAGGTATGTTTTCCATATTTTAATGTCAATGACAAATCGGTTATTTTTTTTTGTTTTTAGCCAGTGGTAGCGCAGCGCCTGTTTTCAAAATTCGAATTTTCCGTGATCGCCGGTTGTGACAAGTCAATAAAGTATTTTATGTGCCTATTTAAGTGACTTTTTGCTGGGGTAGCTATTAGTAATTTAGCTATGGTGTAATAAATAATATTCTAGGGTAAATAATTTATTAAAAAAATTTTTCTTTACGTTTTATGCTTGTTTTTTTTCATTCATATAATTTCAAGAAAAAAAATTTATAGTGGTAAGTACTGTTTTTTTCGTTTTAGGTCGTAATGTGTTTTTAAAAATTGAACATTTTGTGTGTGTCCTGCGGATAAATACTTGTAGACAAAAATGGATTTCACCTTATTACCACAACAGAGACGAGAAATTTGGAAGGGAATTTGGATATCTAGGGTCGTTTACAGGGCTTATGACTGTCATTGGCTGGGTTAAGTGGCCACTTGATGTATTACAAACATTCCACATTTCACCTAGTATTTGATATCCAATATCTGCCAAATATACAGTAAAAATCACGGCGCGACGCTTAACAAAATGTGAACACTCTCTGTCATCTATTGAGAAAATTGCTTAAGCATTTTTAGCAGAAAACTATCTAACATTTGGCACTTTAACCCAGCAGTGTGACAGGTCATAAGTTGCCTGTAAAAGACCCTTAATTATCGTAATCCCTTTCAAACTTCTGTTTCTCTGTTGAGATGTCAAATTGGGGTAATGTTTTTCTGTTTACCCTTACATTTATTTGATGGTTAAATGACTCTTGTTCAAAAGCCACGATTGTGATCGGGAGGATTGTTTTGTTTAACTCGTATAAAATGTAATAACTCAAATCCATGTCGGGCACGACATCTATAATAATTACGTCGATATTATATTTATGTCGAGCATTTCCATAATTTCTCATCGCTGTCACCGCTTTCTACTCCACAACAATATTTGATTCCTCGGCACTCTCGCGTCTCCCTTACTCACCCGCCATTAGACAGAGACGGCTGCTTCTGGTTCTTTTCGGAGGCCTCAACATGCCCATCCGCGTGGGGAGAAGAACCAAACTTGTTCGAGACACAGAGAAAAAAGGGGGGATTGTTTGTACATATTCGGTTTGAACTTCAAACGTTTTCGCTGGCTTTTTTTACCAGGGTTCATCACCATTTTCGTTTAGTGTTTTTCGTTGTATCCCGCCTTACCTGCTGCCTAATGTGACCTCAACGGTCTCTATTCTTATATCTCGTTCCCACTTCACCCTTTTGTGATATCTCTGTCCCGCTTATAGAAGAAGTCTCGTCTTCTTTCTTTTTCCCCTCGCTGTGGTTTCCATAAATTCATCCCGCTCTGATCCGCGGATGATGCTGGAATCTCCGCCGCTTTCCCGCCGAAATGCTTGGCGCGCTTTTTGGAAAATATAAATTCCACTACGTAGTACTTATAAGAGAAACGTAGAAATTAGGTGCTTACTTCGAGTCATATCTATTTTGGGCTGAATTGACGAATAAACGCTTGAATCAACAACTTTTGGGTTAATCGTAAATTCTTCACCTATTTTCTTCTTTTATAATTCTATTAGGCCTGAGTTGTAAAGCGCCCCTGAGATGATATTTCATAAAAACGGCGCCATATAAATTGGCTTACTTTATTAATATTATCCTTTCAAAATGAACCTGAGATTACGGGCGGTTTAAACTCTCTGGATAATACATTATACCTAATATTAATTTAGAAGCAGTAACCTACAAAACTGGTATAAAAACTGATGGCACTTTTGTCAGCGCATACCTAATTGTATATAATATGGCTTTTTACCTATACTATTTACTACGAAAGAAAAACTTATAACAAAAGGGTGGGGGAGTCCTAAAATTACAAATATATAATAATAATACAAATTTGAATCTTATTATGTGAAGAATCTACTCTAAGAAACTTTATCTACATGCAATGTAATTCATAATGGAGTTCTGGTACCAACCCTTATGTATGGTAGTGAAGCGTGGTGTTAAAAAAAGAAGGATGAAAGTTGATTTGAATGCAGTTGAAATGCGATCTCTCAGGCGAAATGTGTGGTAAGGCTATGTATGATAGATGTACAAATGTCGAAATTAGAGCAGAGTGCAAGGCTGAGATAAGCACTATCGACAAAATTAAGAAAGGTCTTTTACGATGGTTCGGTCATGTAGAGCGAATGGATGATGAAAGAACGGCTAAAAAAATATATGATGCGACTGTGCCTGGATAAAGAAATCGAGGAAGGCCGAGAAAGACATGGCATTATCAAGTAAAACAAGTGCTTGAAAGTGGGCATGTAAAAAGTCGGAATAATCGACGTGCGTGCATGAGAAGATGTATGAATGTGGAGGAAGCAAGAGAAGTGTGCCAGGACAGAGGGTGTGGCGTTCTATCCTCTCTGCCTACCCCTTCGGGAAAATGGCTACTTTAATTATGTATCTCTATTCACGAAAACGCTGCTTGTAATAATTAGCATGGAAAATGTAAGGAGTGCTTCGTGCAGCTAGAGCTAGTCTCCGTATATTGAACGTTTCCAGCGCGGGTTGGTATTCCGGCGGCAGTGCCGTCAGGAGCTCGCTTAGCACGCGACTTATCTAGCCGCTGTTCCAGGTGGTGCTATGAGGTGGCATGCGCGCGCTGTGCGGCGTGCCCCCGCCCGCCCCGGCGGCGCGGCTGGCGGGCGCGGCGCGCTTCGTGTCGCTGCGCGCGCCGCCCGCGCCCGCGCCGCTCGTGCTGCTGCTGGACGCCAAGGCGCGCGTGCGCGACCTGCGCCGCCACGCCGTCACTCTGCTGCACCAGCACGGCGTCACAGACACCGACATCTTCGGGATAGCCGTACTCTGTGGTAAGTTACACACTCTTCATTTCTTCAAACTGGAAAAGTGGCAAAAGGTTGTATCAATCGGAAATGTTTCATTACCTCATTTTTTTATTTTTTTTTTAAATGAAAGCCCCACCCTTTCCCTAGACTGCATTAAAGACTATTGAGTCTTAACTATTTAGTCATTAACTCAATGTTTGTAGCACTCACTTTGTAGTTTTCCATAATTATGAAATTAAACAACTTTTGTTTTAAACTACTTTTTTATTTTTTTTAACACGCCAACCGGTTTCGGAGACACTACTCTTTCATCAGGGCTTTGTATAATAATAATTGAAATTTAAGTAATAAGTCCTATAATATAATGTAAAGTAATATAATGTACCCACTACCCACATTTCAAATTTACTCAAATTTAGTAACTAGCACAATGTAGTATTTTTGTAAATAACTTTGGATAGTTTGAATATTTAAGTGTTTTAAAAAAAAAAACTTAAAAAAAAATAGTTTGAAAAAAAGAAAGAATTAGTTCAACGTCTGTTCTCATAAATCTGTCAACTTTTTTTTCATAAGTGTCTACATCCCAATGCACCGATCATGTGTTACTCCCCCGACTTCACTCCCCTCTCCACCCCTTATCCCAGTACCTGGTCAACCACTTCAACATTTTTAGTTAGCGACTTATTACTTAATTTTAAATTATTATTATTATACAAAGCCCTGATGAAGGAGTAGTGTCTCCGAAACCGGTTGGCGTGTTAAAAAAATTAAAAAGTAGTTTAAAACAAAAGTTGTTTAATTTCATAATGGAAATGTTTCAGTTTCATTTACTGGATTTGTGGCAAGAAAATTTGCACTGTAGTTTCATGTTTCATTTGCTGGAAAGGTGGCAAACAGTTTTATTAGGCACAAAAGTTGCAGATTCATACATAATCTAGAAAAGTGGCAAACGGTTTTATTAGTCGGAAAGTTGTAGTTTCACTAGCTGGAAGAATTTAATCATAAGTTGGAAAGGCGACGGCAATACAGTTCTGCCATCCCATTAGCACCGTAATTTTTGTGAAAAATTAGTTATTAGTTATACGTCAACATATATTCAGAATCAGGGGCCTACACATCGAGACCGAATTCATCATTTTGTATGGAAAATCGTTGCCCTTAGCATACGTTTATTCGCTGGCAATGTTTTTCCGTACTCAGTGATGAATTCGTTCTCGATTTTAATTTCGATGTTTGTTTATGCTAAGCACCCAACGTATCGAGATCTAGCATGACAACAGTTCTCAAATTTAGTCTTCAAATTTTAAATGCATTTAACCATTAGATCTTCATAGCAACGTAATTTTTGTGCACTTCGTGTTCATAACAAGTCAAAACTTAGTCAAAACCAGTTTTTTTTAAATCATAAAGCACTATATAATATATTAATCAACTAGAACTGTTTCAATATTGGAAAAGGATAAAAAAATATTAACCGTTAAGAATCAAAATTTGTGCATAAACTGGTAATTACCAGTGTTTAGAATAATTTATGCTTAAACTCAAATGTTTTTGCATTAACTTGATAAGTGTGATTCCATGTGTCAACATTTAAAAAAAATTAAATACATTATAGTGATAACCTAGTTAAAATGAAATTTACTAACTAACTAACTAACCATCACACCATTTCCCCGAAGGGGTAGGCAGAGAGGATAGAACGCCACACCAGTCTGTCTGGCATACTTCTCTTGCTTCCTTCACATTCATACATCTTCTCATGCACGCACGTCGATTATTCCGAATTCTTACATGCCCACTTTCAAGCACTTGTTTTACTTGATCATGCCATGTCTTTCTCGGCCTTCCTCGACTTCTACATCCAGGCACAGTCGCATCATATATATTTTTAGCCGTTCTTTCATCATCCATTCGCTTTACTTTGATTTCCAAATTTCGATTGCAGTTTTACTGAAATCGTATCAATAAAATGAAGTCGTTCTAGTTGTTATTAATTTATGATTATTTGTTGATATCGCCTTATTTATACAAAACAATTCCGTGTATTCAGAACGGAAGTGAAAAGTTTTTTTCTGTTCATTTATCTATGCAATTCGTAGTAAAATTAATAAAACATTCTAACAGCCTTATTTTACTTAACTTGTTCTATTTAATCGTCACGATGTCACTTAAGATTAATATTTTATGCACGATCGATCGTTAACAAATATTAAAAATCTATGTCTACGCATCTTGTGTGAGAATTTAAATAAGGGACTTTATTAAAAATGTGTGTAGATGTTTTTAAACATGAATACATAATTTAATCACAAAGATAATTATTTATAAAATATCTCAGTCAATACGATGTTAGTTCCACTTAACAAATTTAATATGCAAGTATGGCTACGTTTGGAACTATTCTGTTGCACAATATTGCAATACATCGCCCTTGAGGTGAGATCTCTCAAAACGGCGATATATGAATTAGCCAATTATTTATTGTTATTTACAGTTGTTTCATCGATGACTTCTGAATTTCAGTAGTTTTGTGTTTTGGAAAAAAAATCAACTTGATAATTGACAATTTAAGGAATAAATTATTTTATAGTAGGATTTATTTTATATCCTACTATAAAATAATTGTTCCTGCTGTCTGAAAATTATAAAAAATGCAATATCCTAACTCATTTTAAGTCATCAATTCTTTAAAACATAAGTGAACTTCCACATATATGTCTGTTTTATAACCATGATGCTACATTATGGTAAACGACATTTTCACATTCCTTATGTGTTATAGTTATCAATGTGGTTATTTACTTTCTGATTCAGTGTAAATAAATGTGTTTATAAATATTGACTTTATAAATTGTTTTATATGTTAGTTTAATAATATAACACGACCACATGTTTTAAATAAATTACGTAGATTTGGCCAATATGTATTACATTTCTTTGTCTTTTCTCAACCTCAACATTCTTGAATCCTGGTTATAAAACTGACAAAACAAAGAAAATAATACTGAAGAAACATATTCAAGATTCGGTCGGTTAAAGTTGGTCGATGTAATAGGGTTCTTCCCGATAGCACGAATATCCTTGAAAACGTTATAAATATTTAAAGTATATTTTTACAAATCCAACGATATAAAACACAATGATCAAAAATTTTGTTTTCATTTATAAATTTATGTTTTAAAAACACGAAAATACGAATGATTTTTAACGCCCGTTATTGGCTAATGACGTTATATACCCGTCCCACCGTGAAAGGCGCGAAATTCATTCAGTAGTGAGGGCCTATATTGCTGTGACGTCACACCGCATGCGCGCCAAATGGAGGATTTTGCGAGCGATTTGAAAAAGCGCTATTTCAAACCGCGCTAGATAGATAGTTAATATGACATCGTAATAATATGATATTGTAATTTTTCAATCAATTTTTTTAAACAAAATTTTAAAAAAATCGGAAAGAACCCAATTATTCTGAATTTAATGTTAGGTAAAAATCTACCATTTTATTTAAAAGTGAGGCAGTTACGTTTTAATTTTAAACTGAAATTTAAAGAAGGGTTATTCATGGTTACGTTACAGAAAAAAAATCTAAGAAAAGTTGATATTTGTACTCACAGGAATTGAAAGATCATCCCAGGGTGTCAGTTATTCCGAATTTTTTTATAGGTATAATTTGAAAAGTACTTGACCAAATTTAAAAAAAAATATTTTTCTGATAACTGTCACGACTTTATCACCCATTTCCGGCTTGACGTTGATTCATGGGACACCCTGTATATTTTATTAGTTTTTCTGACAATCGTAACAACAGTAACAAATGATTTGGATATTACAAAATAAAATTGAAATTTGTAATTAGAACTTGAAAAAGAAAACATTAAAATATTTATATATATATATTATTATATTAGACTGCAAATCCTGTAACCGGAAATACGCATTAGTTTACAGTAAATGTGCTGTTTAATTATTTTTATATGTATTGTATCGATTAATTTAGTAGGTCGTATCACCTATCTTCTTGTAAACATTGTCGAAAGTTTAGTAAGTATTTACTCAGGAAATATACACAGAAAACAAGGAAATTGAAATATTATAGTGTAAACACTGTATCAGCTAAATAATGTTTTGAATTAAAAAAAAACAATAAGCTTTTTGTGACGACATAAATATTTAATATGTCCCACTGTCGATAATGCTTACCTCATCTTAATTTTAACAATATTCAGTTTGATAAAATTTCCTAATCAAATTTTAAATTTAGTAATGGTAGTCATAATTTAAATATTTAGATCGGAAGCAGGAAAAATAAATCCGAATCAGGTTGTGCCATGAATACCAATAATTTTGTATTCATTTGGCGGGTACATAATATAAATTTATGGTAATTTTTGTTAGAAGAAGCTACCTTAATCCAAAATACTACGCCCGAGGCGTATTCGTGTGTCTGTTCTAAACTATGATATAAATTGCGTACTTTTTTAGTGTGTTTTGGGTTTTAGATAATAACATATTTAAAAGGTGATAGTTAAAAATTGCTGTACGCCTCGTGCTGTAGTTGTTAGCACGTTGGGTTACCATGTATATGAGGCTCAGTGTTCGATTCCTATATTACAATAAGGAATAGTCGTAAGTCGCAAGAAAGAGAGTCGCATGTCATTGGAATCAACATTAGTAGGTATTGCTGTGTAAAAATTACCAAAACAATCCCAATTAGAAGTTCAAGATGTCAATCAATAATAATGTTAAATTATAATGGACATCTCAACAGAGACGAGAAGTTTGGAATGGAATCCATGTATAGTATAAACATCTCATCTCTGTTGAGATGTCAATAATTGTAATTTAATGTTAGCCCGTAATGGGTAAAATCCAGTTTTTGTCTACAAGTATTTGGACACAATTAAAATGTTGTTTGTATCATTTTTGTATTTTTAAACATATTTTTTTGCTCAAAATTTGAATTGTATGAAAATCTATCCTAACCTGCAAAGTTATGGTAATTTATAATCTTGCTTTGTATCATTGAACAAATTAATCGAAATTAATTTGTCTATTGAGATAAAATTTTTAATAAGACTCGCAACTTGCAACCCAGTTTACACAGCGATTTTGAATACGATTTTTTTCTTTTTTAAGCTCCTTATTATTAGGCGTCGGTCGTTTAGATGGGTACGCAGTACGCATATGCAGCACATTAAGGGCTGGTTGCTTCAGGTTACGTCAGCATGAAGTATCTGTTAAATCGTTCGTTAACATAATGTATACATTCAAACGATAACGAACGATTTGACGGATACTTACGGCCCTAAGCAATTTTTGGTAGAAAATTTGCATTGAAAACTAATGAATCTATGAACTTTTACCTACTCATCTTTTGCTTGTAATATTTTGAAGATTGTAAACGATGAGATCGAATAAAAACGTGCGAGTTCATGTGTTTTTACTTCTACTACCTCCATGGTCAATAGGGCGCATTGGTACACCAACAACTGCAGTAGTTAATCTTCATTTTTTCAATGAATAGTCTCAGGCTTCAGAGCATGTGTTTTTGCACTATAATGTCGTTTTTTCAATTCAATTGCTCATAAAAACAAGCTAAAATAATCTCTCTGAATATAATTTATAAAGTTTATGTTAGGAGAACTCACTTTGTAGTTTTATCAATGGTATAATTATCCTTTGATAAAGAAACACGTACTGTTTCGAAACCGGTCGGGAGAAAAATATTGATAAAGAGTAGTTTTAAACAAAGTAGGTATTAGTTATGATTATAGAAGCTGCTTTTCTCGGCTGCCTTCCTGATGAGTGCCGTATCCTCATCGTCTTTTGAAGACGGACGATTGCCTACAAGCAATAATAATTTAACCATTTAAATATAATAGTAAAGTTCTTCCATTGCTGGTTTGGGTGATAATACCTAACCAAATTACAAATTTGGCTAAAACCTAAAAATAATAACAGCGAATCCCTCGTGCGGCCAAACTTGTTTATGATTTTCCCGCCACGGCGGCCGTAACACGGGTAGCCGCGCCGCGGGCCGCGGGGGGCGCAGGGGTCGCGGGCCCGGCCCGGGGAGGGGGGCGGGGGGCAAGGGGCAAGAATGCGCGGGCAGGGCCGCATTCCTGCGCCCCCCCCCCCCTCTCCACCCCCACGAACACGTGAGCGCCTGGCGCGGGCGTGCAAAACGAATAAACACAGATTTATGCTTTTATTTTTTCGCGATTTTTCAAATTATATATTTTTATTAAAGAAACAATTTCATCGTCTATAATATATCTGAGTCCTCACTAGGATAGCCTGTTTTGGACATATTTTATAAAATGTTACAAATTATTATTATTATACATACAATTTGACATCTCAACAGAGATGAGAAGTTGGAAGGGAATATGGATATCTAGGCGTTTACAGGGCTTATGACCTGTCATTGGCTGGGATAAGTGGCCACTTGATGTATTATATTATATTATGATGTATTTCACCTAGTATTTGATATCCATATCTGCCAATTATCAGAACTTGTATATATACAGTGAAATGGCGCGACGCTTCACATGTGAACACTCTCTGTGATCCATTGAGAAAATTGCTAAGCATTTTAGCAGAAACCTTTATGATTGCAAGTTGAGATGTCAAATTGTACCTAATTATTAGCCCGTAATGGGTGAAATCCAGTTTTTGCCTACAAGTATTTGGACACACTCAAAATGTTCTTTATTATTATACATACTTAAATGTAGTTTTATGTAAATAATTTCGATTTCGAACTTATGTAGTTTCAAATACGCTGAAATACATAACGGAGCGAGTTGTATTATAATTACAAATATGTAATATACATATTAATTTATCCTTTTGATATTGACACCTCTATCTCTTTTCAAACACAACCCTCGCCAAGGATGCGCAAAAATATTATTCTCGAAATTGCTGACGTTGACTTACGACCCTTTTCTTTAGGACTTTACAAAATGTATATTTCAAAAATATATACCTAGGTACTGGTACCGGATTATGCATTTACAAATCGATTAATATTTAACAAAATATGATGGAAAACAGTTTTAAAACATGTCTTAAATTAGTACGTGCCTTTAAAATGCCCTTTCAAGTCTTGGAAATTGGAATTTTTTTTATCTAAAATAAAAAAATTGAATTATAAGTTTGATTTCTATATTTTTGACGCGTACAAAAATGAGCTGTCATTTCGAAATTCGCGTTGAACGAGGAGGCTCCATGCTGGGCACAATAATTATTAAATATCGACACTGACAATGACTGGTAGTCGACAACCACCACTGGCCATGAGGCGGTCTCTGGACCTTTAAGTACGTCATGTTTACCACTGTATCAGAATTTACCAATTTCAAAACAACCCTAAAGGCTCCACCGCCAGCTTTAGAAATTTAGGTGTTTTCAAAATGATATTCCGGATTTGTTGACAGCCACAAACCTTCGAAAAAATTATTATAATGTAATATATACTTCTAACTATTTTCTAGGGAAATAGCTCTACCAATTTTCAAAAAGAGTTATGAATTCTATGGAGAAAAAATACCGGAAGCCCTCATTTTTGGAGTTTTTTTCAATTGTCTGGATAACTAAAGGTGACATCGAAATAAGCACAATCAAAGAGCACATCAAACTAGGGAATTAGCATGTCAGTTTTTATTTTATTATCTTACTTTTCTTATAAAAATAAATCATCCATTTTGCAGCCACATTCTGTGTTCGCTGCTCACGTGGTCCTGTTTTATAAGGATCGGCCAAAACACAATTTCCCACCTGCATTTAGATCTTTGGTCGACTATTATTAATAAAACCTGCATTTTCTCCGTGTTTATCTAATCTTTTAATTTTTAGACAATATTACTACTAATACTACTTTCTTTTATTGTAACCTAATGGTGCATAGGGCACTGGATTGGTACACCGTAACTTGATATTTAGCGCATTAAGGATTTGGTTGGAAGAATGAAATTTTCTGTATTGGTGTATTTTAATTCTTAAGCTTTTTATTTATCTCATATTATGTAAAAAAAAAACATACCTACATATTCAGCGTGCCTTTTGACAGACTGAAAAGTTTTCTGAACAAGAAACTGTCCAGTTTTCTGACCCATGTAATACCTACATTATCCATGGTAATAATAATAATTTATTACCTACTAGGGTCTACTTTAAAAAAAAACACTTGAAATGTTGAAGAATTCTTTAAAAAAAAAAAAAATTACCGTTTCTGTAGGTGTATTTTTGTATTTACAATCTCATGCCTTTTAATTGTGCCGAAAAAATGTACCCTGGGTATTTAAAATAATCTTTGGAAAGAGAAATCTCGTTCTTTTCTTATTTTATTTTTGTATATTGGGTTTAAACAACTATTCAGTGGGCCTGAAAGATTTTCCTTTTCGTGAATTTCAACATTTAGAACTGAGAGCAAACAATTTCTTCGGTAAGAAATACTTAACAAAACACTTCTAATTACTTCCTTTTTTATCTGAAACTTCTTCACACAGAATGAAGAGTAAATAACGAGGATATCTCCTTCCAAACTTCATTATGCGATCTCTAACTCCCGGATGAATAAGTATTTTACCCGTTGCTCAACATTATTTTTATATGGAGCTTGAATTTGAAAATATCTACAGAGAAGAAAAACTTCCCTAATACAACAAGAATAATAA
>JAGVSP010003574.1:0-32491 GCA_022494985.1 Micrasema minimum | reverse complement strand
TAATAATATCGATGTGCAGCTATCATAAAGTGATTTTTCATTTTAAAAAAACACGCTTTAAAAATGATCAAATCATTGCCAGGCGCATAACCAGAGAGAAAATCTGCCTATAATAGGTTTTTCAATACATTAGGGTTAGACCACTCTCGCACTAGTGCCCTCAACTTATTCCACAAATTCATTAGATGGTGTTACCGCCTGGCGAGAAGGATGACGACCGTAAACCACCCGTGATGCTGCTATCCCCTGCATTACCCTTTGCCCACATTTCTTTACCATAAGGGTAGGTAGGCCGGTGCAGAAATAATATATTGGATTTTCACACAAACCCGAGACTGTTTTTAATTTATTTCACAGATCGATCATTTGATTATGTCAGTTCGGAATCCTTATTCTGTTATTCAACTAACAAGCTGAAATTTTTTACTTTTTTTGTAACATTCGACGTGCTTGCATAAGAAGATGTATGAAAATGGAGGAAGCAATTAAAGTGTGCCAGAACAGAGTGGTGTGGCGTTCTATCCTCTCTGCCTACCCCTCCGGGGAAATGGCGTGATGGTTAGTTAGTTAATTAGACCATGAGGACAGAACTTTTAAAATTTTTAGAAAATTCCGAATTATGTCGCTTGGTAACTTTTTCCTTTCCACCGTCGATATTTTTTATTTGAATGAAACATTTTAAGCCTCTTGATGATTTTTTATGTAAAAACGGCGCTATGTAAATTGTTCATCAATAGTATTACCTAATAATACTACTACTACTACTACTCATTCGCACTTATTAGTGCATATGGCGCTACATTAGTACACCAAGTTTTTTAATACATATGACGTTTAACTATGCAAGTATAAATATATATAGATCTAAAAAAAAATGTAAATTATAATATGTAATAATACGGTACTATCTAATAAGTGCTTATCAAAAGAGGCTAAATTGGCAGTGCATAATGGAGTTCTGGTACCAACCCTTATGTATGGAAGCGAAGCATGGAGTTGGAAAAATAAGGATGAAAGTAAATATAATGCAGTTGAAATGCGATCTCTCAGGCGAATGTGTGGTAAAACTATGTATGATAGGTGCACTAATGTTGAAATTAGAGCAGAATGCAAGGCTGAGATAAGCATTATCGACAAAATTAAGAAAGGTCTTTTTACGTTGGTTCGGTCATGTAGAGCGAATGGATGATGAAAGAACGGCTAAAAAAATATATGATGCAACTGTGCCTGGATGTAGAAGTCGAGGAAGGCCGACAAAGACATGGCATGATCAAGTAAAACAAGTGCTTGAAAGTGGGCATGTAAGAAGTCGGAATAATCGACGTGCGTGCATGAGAAGATGTATGAATGTGGAGGAAGCAAGAGAAGTGTGCCAGGACAGAGTGGTGTGGGTTTCTATCCTCTCTGCCTACCCCTTTGGGGAAATGGCGTGATGGTTAGTTAGTTATAATATGTAATAAATAAAAAAAATAAAAAAAAATAAAAAAGTAGAACTTTTTATGTGCGTAATGTTCACCCGTGCCAGAATTCCTGTCTTTTTGTTTAATCTTCTCGCCACGATATCGCTACAGCATGCTCTTACCTGTTACACATTTGGCCAAAACTAAAACAAACACAAAGGGCACCCTTGCTGTGAATTGGACGCCATTATGACGTCACAGACTTGAAATATGTCCCCAAAGTATCGCCAGGTGAGGTGTGTAATCGAATACTTGATCGCCAATAAATTAGGCGTTATCTTTTAGACTTTTTACCCTCACTCGAAGGACCCGCACCAAACTGGCCGTCTACAGCATAATCAAGGTATGATAGCACTCGATGTTTACACGTGGCAATAATTTTTATAAACATTGACTCCTAAACGAAATAAAATTAATAAAGTTTTCGTTTGCATTGCTGTAGGACCTGCAGACACTTATAATTTTGACATACATATGTTTGTCGTATTTATCGGCGGCCTCCGTATCGTAATGGTTAAGACGCTTGAGTCAAGATACAGAGGTTCCGGATTCGATTCACAGTAAAAACACAAAAGACAAATGTGATTTTTCTCAAGCCTGGATGTTTGTAATGTTATTCCTGTGTTATTGGGCCTTCTTTCCTCGTTAATTATAATCAATAAATAAATCATGTCTATCAATTTACTGTTAAAATTCTGTAATTCGATTACGGTTTGTTTTGTAAGTATTTTATGTAATTAATTTAAATAACCTGAACTGTAAATAAATATAAAACTCCATGTCGCGTTTAATGTCAAGTGCCATCATACCTTGATTCTACAATAGTGTACGTGTACATATTGTTATGCCCTCGTGTTCGGTGCTAAAGGAAGCAATCTGTCGTCTACGTCCAAACCATAAATTGTTGCCCATCTTTTGTTCATAAGGCACCCCATTACTGTCTATCTTGATATTATTGGGATGGCTCTATTCGTACCTTGTGTTTCTCGTTTCTTTATAGTTTAGTTAACTACCGTGAAGGGAAATTGATTTGTCAATAAACTAGATTTTTTAGACTGCCCTCATAATGTCTGTTCCAGTTCCCAGGAAACAGTGTTTTTTGTTTCTCGATGGTTAATAATATTGTCTACCTTATGGAGTTATAATAAATCGGATCGATAGAGATTTTTGTTTATTGAAAATGTGATAAATTACATCGATATTTCACGTATGACACCTTGGACTGGCTTGAAATATCATCTTATCGCGTAAAAAAATATCAAAATGCTCTGCACCTGTGTAACTACTACCTATGCAGTGCCCTATACTCCATTAGGTGCAAATTAGGGATGAAACTATATAGCGACGTTAATCACCTATTTTGAAAGAAGGGACTTATTTCTTATTTGATGTTATTATTTATTAATAAGATGGTATTACAATTTGACAAAAAGAATGACTGTTAAACTTGAAAGTGAAAAATAAATTGAGGAATCCATTTTCGCTACTTATGTGGAGTATACGGATCCCCATAAAATGCCTCCAAGCCGAGTGATCGGCCGCCAGCTCCCGTGCATTTTCTCAAGTCACATGTCCCGTAGCTTTGGCGTAAACTTTTTACTTAAATTTCAAACATAGCTTAAGAGTGTTTTTTTTTAGTATTTGCGAATCGTACGTATAAATTTGTCTGATTAAATACTCAGGTATTATCATTAAGTAGGTACTTAAGCAATACATTTCGTTACAAAATATTCGTTGGTGTGAAAAATGTATAATTTGTGTTTATATTGAAACATTTTTTTGTTTTATAATATTTATCTTAAATTACTTTTAAACTGTTGTTCGTCCCTCGTTGATTTCCTTCTAACCGTTGAATAATGTTTAATTTGGACTAATCACGATAAAATTAAGGTTCTAAATCCCCTGCCCACGTAACGATTAGACACCCACCCCCTATCCGCTAGCAACCCTTTCGGTGAAACATGACAAATTACCTTATTTTTGACGGTTGCATTAACCATAGAATACAACCATTGTGATGGTTCGTCTTAGGATGGACTTGGTGAGCGAGAAGAAAAGAAATATCTAAAAAAAAACGAAAAAATATTTGCCTCCAAAAATGAGCACCGTGGAATTTTTTGTGTGTTTGCGGCAAGAGACGCCATTGTTTGACAATGATGACTATACCAAAAATATAAACATTAGACCCGTATGAGAAATGGACAAGTGGACCATGACTCTTCGTTTGTTCTGTCAGGGCTGCCACAAACAATCTAACAATGATAAGTGTGGTTACGGTAAATGTTAATTAAAAAACTTCATCAATTTCCTTTACCCAATTTGTATATCGTAATAAGATCTTGATGACTTGTTTCCTTTATAGAATATTCATAACTTTTTCGCCTATGTATGGTCTATGTTAAAAATGTTTCTACGTACTTATTTGAAATGAAATTCTAAATTGTTTGTTTTTTTCAGTGGTATTAAAAATTACTTTTACATAAAATACCGACATGCTATAGCAATTTTTATCAGTAGATTACTGTTACAAAGTATTATTTTGTTTATATATTAGTCATCGTTCATCACGTCCGTATTCAAATTAAAATTCCGTGGATCTCCATCATAACGTTTTACTTTAAAAAAGGAGACATAGTTTAATTCCTATTTTTGAACACGAACTGTAAATTAAGATTTATTCAAAAAAAGTTTTTAATATGTTTATATGTACATGAGAAAAAAACATAAGATTGCATATTACTTAATGTATTTTTGAAAATACCATTCTGTCCTGCCACCCTTCCTTTGCTTTCTCCACATTCTTACATCTCATGTACGCATGCCGATTATTCCAACTTATCCACTTTCAAGTATTTGCTGTACTTGATCATGACATGTCTTTCTTGGCCTCTCAACTTCTACACCCAGGAGTACTCGCATCATCGATTCTTTCAGCCGTTCTTTCATAATGTATACGCTTTACTTGACCGAACCATCTTAAAACACTTTTTTTATGATTTATGAATGAATAAATTAATCTTATGTGTTACTACTTGGTTTATTCTATCGGAATAGAATGTACACTACTCAGTTTCGGGAGTAAAGTTCTCCCATCGACTGGTGAAAAAACGTACTCTATTTTGTCGGCAATGCTCATTTTAGCCTTGCATTCTGCTCCAATTTAGAACCGGGTTGTGGTCTAGTGGAAGATTTGAAAACTGGGAATCTCTAGGTTCGAATCCTACTCCGGTACAAATTGTTTCCTGCTTTCTGGCTCAGTTATTTTCGATTATTTTGAAAGCAGCTCCAAAATTGCAATATTTGAGTATATCATAAGAACTCAATTGTTTATTTTTTACATTTAAAAAAAAATCTAAAAATTCGGCATTAGTGCATCACATATAGTTCTACCTCAATTTTGCCTGAGAGATTGGATTTCAACAGCAACATTCTACTATCGTTCTTTTTTTTCCAACTCCATGCATTGAGAATTTCTTCGTTTTTGGTTTCAAAATCACCCGATGCTGGCAACCCTGTTTACGACAAATACTACCCCGGCTCCGTAGGATTGTCGGACTGTCGAGGCTTCCAGGAACCCCGCTTGGCGGCTCGGATCCTCACAGGGCGTGAAAGTAATAAATGGTTAGGCAAAGAACACAAGAACCGAAGAATCCATTTTATTTGCCCTGCTGTAAGCAATACGGGCAACTTGTACTTTACTACTTGTTTACTTTCAATACTCGCTTTATTGTTTGTTCCGATACCTACTGGCCTGTTTCTACGTACGGTCTTCACTTTTCATAACACCGCACTTTATACCCACATTCTATTTTTTTTATGGCCCCGTTGTATTTTTTTTTACGTAATATTCAATGTTTCAAAATTAGTACTATCATAACGGGCGGTCTCCGTAGCAACAGCTACGATTAAAAAGCTGGACTCTGGGGTTCCGGGTTCGATTCCCGGTGAGAACATAAAAATAAAAAGATTATTTAACCCGTATCTGTAATGACGTTTTCCTCTCTTATTAATTAACCATGTCGTCTAGAAGAAGAAAACACTACACTATTCTTTCCTGGTACATTTCCCTAACTTCCTTCACATTTATACATTCTCATGTATGTGCGCCGATTACTCTAAATTGCACTTCGAATTCAATTGGTTTGTCCAAAAGTTTTTGGTTCAGTCAAAGGCGATCATCTTTAAAAAACCTGTAGAAACATGAATGTATCTTGGTCAGACACTTTGTCACTATACATTTATATAGGTTCATGTATCTAAATTAACCTCTCTATCTACCTACGGCACACATTAAATAACATTAGGAAAATCTTAAATAAAACATCAATTGCTATTATTTAAACCGAAAATCTACAAAAAAAAAATTGTGTAAATCGAATCATAGCTAATACTTCAATTTGTCTCTCTATTTGTGTATCATCATTTTAAATTTATTTCTCAAAAATTTTTGGTATCTGAATAAGTGGCATTAAAGTTGTAAAACATAATTTTTTAATTAAGTTATGAAGGAATTTATTTTTGAAATGAATGTTCCGCCAAAGCTCCCGTGTTTGATTATAGGCAATTTTATAGTTGTTTGTCTTTTTGTATCAGGTATTATTCAATAAACTTTACACCTTTATGGGCAATAAGATTGGGTCATGTTTATACATAATGCTCCCGTGTTAGCTTACATACATTCAGTAATTTCAAAGGTACGAAGTGTAATATTATTATGAAATAATTAAAAACAGAGTCGGATCAACGGTTGGACCCGATTTAGATTTGAGAGACTTCTGTTTTAAGGCCATTCAGCAGATTAATTATATATTATTAATATGTATTGTCATATCAGATAATGTTCGTTCACTACTGGACAAAGACTTACTTCTGTCTTCTCCACTCCTCATGATACTGCGCC
Source organism: Micrasema minimum (assembly GCA_022494985.1). Lineage (NCBI taxonomy): Eukaryota > Metazoa > Arthropoda > Insecta > Trichoptera > Brachycentridae > Micrasema > Micrasema minimum. Next base: position 26,131 of record JAGVSP010003574.1, on the reverse strand, counting down.
GTCTTCTTCACTGTCATCTCATTGGTAGACTTCCTCGGGAACTCGAGTTTCACGGTCTTTACACAGAATATTTTGCATCATCTACGATTCATCCACGATTCACGTGGAACTATAAATTCACTTTGCTAATCGTATTATAGTAAAGAAAACCCCTTAAATTATTTTTTTCTGTATTCTATAATGAAACTCGATTTTTGGTTCTATTAAGATACGTAGGTACATATTTTATATTGTAATAACTTTTTTGTCTTGTCTTGTTTCCATAGCTTCTCGTCTCCCGAAAGCTTATCATGGATATAACCCAGTATGTATTTGTACTAAAGCATTATTGGTACACATTCAAATATGTATTGTTAAAAAATAACCATATGGATTTTTAGAAGTAATTTATGCAATAATAACTATTGGATTAATAGCTCTTGTTGTATGAGCCATGAATTTCTTAATTTTCTTTCTGTGAATTGAATTTCTATGAATTCCACCACCTACCCCGTATTATTTGTTATCTTTTTAAAATCACAAAAAATCAATATCTTTGGTTTTTCACCCGGCTCTGCTCAGTATAATTTTAAATTGCTTGCTAGTTACTTTTGGGTAATCCAAGATTCTACAGCTATTATAAAGATCGCACAGGAGCTCGAGTAATAAAGTTTATTGAAGATTTCTCTGCTATATTAAATAATTAAAAGTTCTTGACCGCCGCCGTTCGCGTACTTCGGTAATGGCTGCGTAATTGTGAATATGAAATTGTTTTAGGTTCGTATCCCAGCGGTTATAAAAATTATAAATGACTTTAACGGTTTTGATATATTAACTCAACGAAACAAATTTTAATTACTACGATTACAAATATTAGAATGCTATGTTATTAGTTTATTTATTGAATGATCGTTACATATATCAATAATTTATTTGGAACACACATGATAATACTTATTAATAAAATAATTTCCAGCCTTTTTTCACGCCTCCGATTTGATCATTTTTGTTTATTTTCTCTGAGCTTATTTTTTAACGAGAAAAGTTATTCCTCAGTACCTACATTATGTATTTTAATAGGGAAGTGTTATGAATTCAAGATACTCTTATGCATTATTTGGTGCGGATAAGAAAAAGGAAGAGAAAGAATTTTTGATTATGTATAATTGTATATTCATTTCTTAACAATATCCGTTAGAATATTCTCATTGAATTTTGTATTTAATAAGGAAGATGAATAATGTTCCTACAAACATAAATGTCAAATCAAACATTTGTGTAGCCTAGTTATTATTTTTAAATTCCTTGAATGATAACTACTGGTACCATTTTTTATGAGAGCCAATGATGAACGTGTCCTAAGTCCTAAGAATAGGTCTATTATTTACACTGTTAAAAAATATTTTATAGCTTTAAAATATTATATGTCTTGTAATGGGAATCGATTACCAAATTATGTTGTTTAAAAATAATTGTACCAAATTTTCACCCAGGTAACTGTACATTTTTTAATGACAATAATGGAGTGATATCCTAATTCCATTATCTTATCGGGCAAAACTAATAACGCGAGAGGGCGTATTTTCTGAAATTCAGGCTGTTTTTTGTCGATGACCGAAACCTATTAATTTTGAACCCCCATTTTTGTATCTCTTTGAAAAGAAAAGGAAATTGCACGCGTAATAAAAGAACTCATTTTATGTAATAAATTAAAAATTATAAAGGTTGCCTGCGACCAATCGCAAAAGGCACCATGGGCCATGGATCGTAAACGTTTGGTTTTTGTCCTTATTAATGTTTTGCAGGTAAAATTCTAACACTTTTTCCCACGCAAAGGACTGAGTTATGACATTGGAATCTCGAGAACCTGCGGTCGTTTTTTACCTTATAAGTTTACGTAATAAAACTTTTCAATTGGGACCCAAACGTATAAATGTCGCACCTCTGTGTAAATTTATTTAAAACTCGATTCGTTTGATTCTATGTATTTACTGTAAAAAGCCAGCATCTTTTTTTATATTTCAATGGTATTTTTCTAAGTTGTTGGTATTTCAATCGAATAAATAATATCATATCTCCAAATAGAATCAACATATTGCATCAATAACAATAATAATATGAAGCCTGACATATTGTCGATAACTTTACATACATTCGTGCCACGGTGTCAAGGCACAATGGACTAACGATAATAAATTGACATCGTAATTTATCTCTATTCAATGAGAGAATCATTTCCAGACGCCCCGTTCACCTGTTAGATTGTCACACAGTAAGAATGTTGTAAAGTATTTGATAGCATTTACAATTTCACGCGGTTCTCTTTCCGTAAATTCGTAACACCGTCCAGGGGCACAAAGGACGAAGGAAATATTTACAATACCTGCTTTGTTCGACCCTGTGTTTGCAATCAGAGGCGTATCCATGCCATTAGTACGGTAGTTGTAAGGGCGAACTCAATTCAAGGAACTATAATATAAGCCCCGTATAGTCCGATCGATTTGTCTATTTCTCATATAATTCTCCCAGTTTTTCGAATGAGCAACATAATACTTCTCATAATGAAAATATATGATGTAAACGTGTACGATGTAGTTAATCATTTACATACACATCATCATCATCATTCCATATCCGCTCCCCATGTGGAGCATATGGATTCCACAAACTGCCTCCAAGCCAAGCGATCGGCCGCCAGTTCTCGTGCATACAGCATAAAAGGGCTCCATATTTCATTTATGTTATAATTTTTTTAAGTTTGTTTTTATTTTCTGCGATTTAAATAAATCAGAAAAGTTGCGTGAAATGTACATCAAGACTATCAAAAGATTTGTACACTATTCTTGTGGCTTCTGGGTGTGCTTTACTATAAAAATACTGGTAGGTAATACAAACATTTGCAGTACGGAATATGGGGCAGAGGCTCTACCGAATCTACCGAATATTTAGCTGATCAGTTACCTACCAACAGATGATCACAAAACTGGCCCTCATTCGCCCAATGCACAGTAATACTAATAATAATAATCAGCAAACTTATATAACGCCATTTTTGTGAAAAGTCACCTCAAGGGCGCTTTGCAATTAAAAATATTGTTTAACCTAAGCTCCTAGCGGTAGACTATATTACCTGTAACTTGAGCAGACTAGAGCAATTGCGCATTCTGGGAATTTTTATGTGAGATTTTAAAAATATGTTTTCAATTGAGACCGAAATTAACTTAATAAATGATGCGTAAGTGTGAAGGCAGGCAATTCCAGGCAGAAGGCCAGCCGCTGCAAAAGCACGATCGACAATCTTGGTGTTTGGTCTTCACCGGGGTTCACACAGTCTTCCTCTGACTGGATGCTGTGTTTTTGTAAATTCATGGGCTTTTTTGAAATGTTCATAAACCCATTTGTTTACAGCAGTTACTATGTAGTAGGTATTCAATAATTATAAAATGCTACAAACTTTTTTAACCCCTTACCGCATATAGACCCATATATGGCCCGAACATTAAAAAAGTTTTATGCTTTTGGCTCTTTAAGTTACCTAAAAAGGTATAGTGTAGGTCACAACCGCATGAAGTGCCAAATGTGGCCAAGTAATACTTTATGTTTTTAATGCATGCAAAGCCAGATATGGCCCGATATATTATGTTCTCTTATTTAAAAAAAAAAAAACTATATTTTTCTCTGATTTTATTAAGTATCCTACATAACATATATTTTTTTCAAGTTGAAAAAATTATCTGTGCAGGAAGGGGTTAAATCTACATATACTATAAAAAAAACGGTCAACCGCGTTTCCCTGACGAAAGAGAAGTAACTCCGAAACGGTTGATAGTTTTTTTTCTAAATACATAGGTATATATAAGTAGTTTTGAACAATGTTACTGTACACCACATATAATAAAATAATAGTCGAGACATTACAATATTTCAAAATCACAAAACGTACGTACTATACACCATTACGGTTCCCGAATAGTTGATCGCTCTCAGGTAAAAATAACTTTTTAAACGTTTGTATTTTTTGCTCCGGCGGGTAATCCATCCACCCCGAGGCTAGCTACCCCCATTATTATATGGGAATCGGGGGAGGGTGGTGGTCGAGGCCCGGTCTCGGGTCCGTGCGTCCAGCGGTATTGTTCCACATTTCGGGGTCCCACTTCGGACCGACTCCCTCAGTCCGCGCCGTTCGTGCGAACTGGCAGAGATCTCCAACACAGCGAGTTTTTGATAAAAGCTAATGGAATTTTGGCAAAGACGCCTCTTAGTATCAGAAAGTATAGACACATCACAACTACATGTTGCCTATCTTTTCTAGATCTTTAAATGGTTGCAAACATACGTAATACCAATATTTAACAATGTGTTTTTTATGATGCGACTTTTTTATGATGCGACTGTGTCTGGTTGTAGAAGTCGGTGATGTTGTCTGGTTGTGGAATTCGAGGAAGGCCGAGAAAGACATGGCATGATCAAGTAAAACAAGTGCTTGAAAGTGGGCATGTAAGAAGTCGGAATAATCGACGTGCGTGTATGAGAAGATGTATGAATGTGGAGGAAGCAAGAGAAGTATGCCAGGACAGTGGTGTGGCGTTCTATCCTCTCTGTCTACCCCCTTCGGGGAAATGGCGTGATGGTTAGTTACTTAGTTGTTTTTTTACGATGATCTACATAATTAATTTTTTTTAATTTTGGTATCTGAAATTTTCGACGGACTCCATAACCTAAACCATTTTTTTTTAATATTTTTTTATTTTATTCCATCTTAACTTAACTGCCTCCAAGCCAAGCGATCGGCCGCCAGCTCCCGTCAAGTCCACGTCCCGCAGCTCTGACGCAAACTGCCGGCGAATTGTCAACAGTGGTCGTCCATGACGCCTAAAAAAACCTTGTAAAATAGGCAAGCGTATGCAAATACATATTTCAGTTTATTTATAGCTACATATGTACTACATATTTTTAATGATGCCTAAACGGCTTGTGCTTGAAAATAGAAATCGAATCACGGCGGAGTGGGGATCCGAACCGGGAATATCTTAATTTTAAGACCGTAACGCAACCACTGGTCCACCACTCGTTCAATTGCTCCTTTGGTTAAATATGAAATTAAATTAAATGGAGCTTTTCGTTAAAATATTATTCGCTTGAACAGCCCTGCTCAATTATTATGGATCCGAGAGATAAATAATAGTTCACCTAGATTTATGATTTGGGAGACGTTCAAGAATTTAAAATCGATTAAAGTAATTGTTAGCCGATTTAATTTCCTCGAAAATTAATCTTATCAATCTTCAAAATGATAGTGGAAATCTTAATTATATCCCATATAAACGTTAATACACCTATACCTAACTGGAAGATGTTTGGTTTAGGCTATAATTATATTGTATTAACTATTTTTATTATCAACCTAAAATTCCGCAGTGAATTTAATAGATTTTTAAATGATACATAATTTTTTTAAATTAAAAATAAACATTTTTTTCTTTAGATATACCTACCATAATATTTCGGGGCTACTTAAAAATGTTGTGTCAAAATGTAGGAATCAAGTTGTGAGTCGGCATTCGAACCTTACTCAATAATTCCAATCAGAAGTGGATTTTTTTGGTTTTTCACATTACTAATACCTTGGTAATGAATAGTAAGAATTATCATCTTGCCTTCATGAAATATCAATCAATAAATTATCAAGATAAACTGCACTTGATGTACTGATGCAAGTGTACTATGAACCATCAAAACACTCTCCGTGTTAGAATCTGTTAATAATATCATTAACTTACTATTCGAAATCAGGAAATATTCTCAGATTGTTAGTTACAAGTTTTATTTCTCACGCAAATTGACTTAATTGATTAAATAATAAAGATCTTTACTTAATTGGAAGCCTTTGGTCCTGATGTTATCTTGAGACTTGGCCCGTCCTTGCGCCGTTAATTCTAGTTTATTACTATAGTTTAAAATAAATTGAGTGTCAACCGTATTAATTTAATATCGAATAAGAACACGTTATGCCATTTGATTTTTTATATTATGCGCATAATTAAGAAAATAAAAAAATACGATTGTTAAATAATTCCAACAAGTAAACATGATGATGTCATATAATATACCTACCTCAGTTTAGTGACTTATTTTGGGATATTAGGTATTCCCGCATAGTTTGGCCGAACAACGAAAAATCTGCACCCCAAGGGAGCTGTGCGGAAATTTTATGCAATTTATTTTTAGTTCCACGAGCACGTCACTCGAGCTTTTGTAGGAGGTTGTAAAAAAAATTATTTTGGGGATTGGTTGAAATTTATTTCTGTAATTACTGTAAAGTACACGCGTAGTTCTTAATGTAAATTAACTAATTATTGCTTGCGCTGTAAAGAAAGCTGCAAAAATGATCAGTAATTTCCAACATATTTAAAAAAAAAACAATTAAGTCCCTACCTATCTTGTGTTGTTACAGGACGCTCCCAGTTCCGAATTCCAATGCAGTAAAAAATTCTTTCTTACACTTATATACGGTGCAACAAAAGTATTACCGGAATGCGCTAGCATGGGCTTCTCGCGAAATGCATTATAGTTACATCCACAATAGATTGTGTACACACGTCCAGATAATAGAGGACAAACCGCCTGGACTCGTATCAAAGCAGCCCAGCAAAACATAGGGCCCTAGAAGGTGATGCACATTTGACACATAGGCGGGATATGTTTACTTAGCCGGAATGACGAGAGATTTCGTATAATAGCGAGACCTTACCTTTCATTTCTCCAGCATAATAATATGTTCGTCATGGTACTCGGAAGTGTGGGGCGTCGAATATGTACCAACACCCAGGGTTGCAAAGCGGGAATCCGTTAAAATTGACCGACTCTGACTCTAAAGTTCGTTCATTTGTTGCACGAGTTAAATTTAATGTTATAATATTTGCAAACGGGAATACTTTTAGGCTTAGCGCTGTTTTAGCGCATAATTTCCATAAAGCACTGTATAACTCTATGATAAGTTGATTAGATGGTGTGTGATACTCAATATGTTTAATATATTAATCAAATGATAATTATAAATGTTGTATTTTTTTGTTGTTGTAGGTATTTAATTCGATTTATCTTAATTCTTAATTTTTAATCTTGAAGCCAGTTTGTGAATTCTTTACCACCTAAATAAATTTACTTCCCTCTTTTTTAAATGACCATTTTCCACTTGACATAACAACATATTTTTTCTTTATAAGGCGCAAATGAAGTCAATATGAACTATTTAAATTAAAAAACGTTGTTTTCAATTATTTTTTTATTATTAATCTAACTCCCGACCGGTTTCGAGGCAACACGTGTCTCTTTTTCAAGGGTACAATAATAAATGAAAATAAATGAAAACATGTATATAATAATAATAATAATAATAATAATAATTTATTCCAAACCTTGAGGTGGGGAGTGCAAGCCTCTAAGGTTCATATAAAAGAATACATAATAACAAAATAAAAGTAAAAATATGCATCTGCATATAAAAAACAAAAAAAGAAAATAGAATAGTATAAAGTCAATATGATTCAAGCTTATTTGTATTGAAGCTGAAAGTTTCTGTGTAAATTGTTGCTGGAGACGATCACAGCAGAGTATGTACCTACAATGTCATGGGGAATTTTTTTCATGTTGAGGAGTCAAAGTTGTTAGATGTTGTAATTTTAAAATAACCAAAGTAATCCAAGTCGGAGTCGATAGTTTTTAGGCGAATTTTGTTGCCCTGCCTAAACTATACATTGGTTGTGATCCTAGTCGAAATATTCGCCTTACTTATCCGATAATAATCTGCGTTCCTCGGAACATTTCTGCAATTATTATTATTCGTAATTGGAGTTCTTGCACGATTAAGTCAACACCTCCGTGACGGCACTAAAACATCCATCCACATTGCATTCAATTTACTTAACCACATTTATACAACATTTTGGGCGTGTTCAAAAACTTGTACACAAATCTGGATTTATCCCAAGACGGGAGTAGGTATATATTTCATTTTATATCCCTACAGAGATGAAGTAGAATTCTTTCAAATTCAGGAATATGGATATTCGAGCGTTTAACCATATTTCATGTATAAAATAATCTAATACCAACAATATAACAAGCCACATTATGAAGAGTCCAATTCCTAACAACCTTAAAAGGCAGGTATTTAACATGTGCATACTTCCAGTGCTGACATTGACACTGACTATCCAATCGGCCAATAAATTCCGTGTAGCGCAAAGGGCAATGGAGCGAAGCATGCTCGGCATCAGTTTAAGAGACCATGTCACTAACGAGGAGATAAGAAGACGGACTAAAGTCATAGACGTCATAAAAGCTATCTCTCAGCTGAAGTGGACATGGGCTGGACATGTGGCACGCCAGAATGAGGACCGATGGACGAAGCGCCTGCTGAACTGGAGACCTAGAGCTGCAAGGAGACCTGTAGGAAGACCACCAAGAAGATGGACAGATGACGTAAAAAGTACTGCAGGATCCAGATGGCAGCTCGAGGCCCAGGACAGAAAGCAGTGGACCAATATGGGGGAGGCCTATGTCCAGCAGTGGACGAACAATGGCTGATGAAGAAGAAGAAGAAGAACAATAGGAGAAACAGAATTTTTTTGTACACATTGTTTCATTAAAAGTTAGAGATTTCGCTAGTGTAACGCGCTGCTACATATTTTTTCCATTACCGTTCAAAGTGACGTTTTACTTAAATATTTCTTTAATCTGTGCTAAATAAGTTTTAAGTAAATAACAACGATTTAAAGCAATAATTAAATTCAATATTCGTATTTTAAAAAAATGCCATTCGCTCAATTTAAAGATGAAGTTGTAGAGATTCCTTAAGGGATGTACATATTTAAAAATATTAATATCTTGACAGTAGCAAGCCAATACATTTATAAAAATATTATGTACATATGCTCCCAAAAATTTTTATAATTTTCCTAAGGTTAGTGATAGGCATCCTTTCAACACTAGAAATAAAGCAATCTAGACCTCCCCAAATTAAGACTCCATAAGACTGGTAACTCATTCCTGGGGGACTGTATACGCTTTAATTTTATTATAAAATTCCCTCAAATATTTTGATTTTAACTGGGAAAAAGTTAAAACTAAAATTTAGAAAATCTTGTGCAAGAAAGGGTATTATAAAATTGATGACTATTTATATAGCACGGATGCTTGGTATTAATCCAACACAATACATAAATTATATTTTTAAATATTTTGACTTACCTATGTACCTATGTACCTACTATATGTATGTTATTACCTACTAATTGTCTTGACAATAAATGTACTTATTTATTTATTTCTGGATGATTTAAAAAGCGCTATTTTTGCGAGAAATCGCGTCAAGGGCGCTTACTTACCTTGTTATGAAAAAACAATATAATAAAATAAAAAAATTCCTTTATCATCTCTGTATTCCCTATAACTTTGTTTACCCATTATTGAATATAAAAATGTGTGGGCGTTCTTCTCAAATCAACAGCATTGACTATCTAAACGCTTTGTTTTATTGAAAAGGATTTCGGCATTTCATCAATTCACCGTTTCCCTTAAGTAAACGATTGGATTCTTTAATGCGTTTTTATTTTTTAAATTAACAACAAAACCACACCCCTTTTCTAGCATTCTTTAAACCTTGTTATATAACGACCAACCATCAAAAAATGTTCAGTGGCTGTTCATTAATAATCATTTTTTTCTTTTCAGGTAAATGGCTGCCCTATCATCTAAAATCAAGATGGCTGAAGATCAATTTCCTCTCTGTTTATATTTTAATAGAGACTTATAATCTTGTTAATCCGCCAGATGGTATGTATGAACATGTTTCTAATTTTCGTATTATCGATTATCTGTATAAATAACTGGCTCGAATTAAGGTTTGTCTCACGATAATATGTGTATGTACTAACATTAATATTCGTGCAAGTCCGCCCACCAGGAAATTACTATTTCCCGCCAAATACTATGAAATAATTATAATGAGGTGTGGACTTGGAAGTTAATCCGTTCCTCCCAATAAATAAGTGTAATGGCTTTGTTAACAAGAACGTAAATGTGAATTTATGCGGAATTATAAGTTTATTTGGCCCATAAAATTAGGCATGCATGCAAATTAGCATTCTATGCATATAATTTTTTGTTTGCACTGAGCTTATAAACAACAAAAACATTTTTCATTCAACGGTAGGATACGATTTACATATATTTTAACGTTGATCGCTATCGCATGTTTTGTAAAAATCAATATTATAATTGTCGCCCAACTGTCTCTGGCGTTAGTTCAACATCCTGATGAACCGGACACAATCCTATAAATATGTAGAAGAAAACCCATTTTATGCATAATTTCGATATTTCCTGTATCAGCATAGCCGCCCAGGATAATGTTATCGCAGCACTTGCATAATATTACGAATGCGGTCTGATGCACCCGATGCATTGTCGTCAGGCGGAGTGCAGTAGACGCGGGCCACTTGTCGACTTTAGTCTCTCGTAAGGCGATTGGGCGAGGGGGATGCGCCGATCGGCCGATAAAGTCGTGATCACGGAATAAGATCTTAAATATCTGGGCGGCTAATGGAGTCACGAGATCACCGTACCGCACGCTACATGCAGCATCCGTGTTCACATGCCAAACAGTATCTGGGATCCTTTATCGTACCCGCACATTGTACTATCGTGTCCTGCGATCGACCTATCGTGCCAACTTTTGTTCCATCCGATGTAAGGCGCTTGTTATTTCGTCATAAAGACAACGTTATTATGGGATTCCTTGTCTTACTGCAAATACGTATTATTATCGATCGATACGTGCATTTTGCAACTTCCTTAGGTTCACCCAGATACTTGGACGGTGGAATGCCCATTTCTTCTTCTTCAGTCTTGTAAGGGATTTACGAATCCGCTATTTGCCTTCGCTTTGGTACAGTTAATATCCTGAGATCCAAGGATCTTACTGCCAACTATGCAAAAAGGCGATGTACCCACTGATTGGCAGGTATTTCTCAGTCCTTATTAAATATTTTTTCACAAAATCAAGACAGAATTTAAAATCCTCATAAGAAGAGAGTATTCTCGCATTGTACGAGAATGAAATTAATACTAGTTGGCTTCCATTTTTTTTATTCGATTCAAGAATACACTTTTCTTTTTTATTAGACTGTAAATAGAATCAAATTTCCAGTTGGAACAGAACGAATATCTTATTATTTATTTGTCAATCCTAAAGTAACTAGCGTTCTTAACTGATGTCACTGCTTTGTCAGGTAAGTTACTTCACGTTGTCACATTCACGTCCCGCGTAACGATCGCGACCCTGAAATGAATAGTGATGTGCGTAATCGTGTATGATAACTTAATTATTTATTTTTATGATTCACCCTTTCTTATAACATTTTAAGTAACTAACCATCCATCACGCCAATTTCCAAAGGGGTAGGCAGCGAGGACTTTTATCATCCAAAAATTGCTTATCGGATGTAATCGACCAATAAACTGATTATCATGCTGCCGATAAATCGACTTTTGAATTGGTTAGTGATCAAAACCGATTATTCAATATCGATATTGTGTTGTAAATTTGTTTACATTCTTAAATATATATATTTATTTATTTTATCCAACCCATAAACTGTTTAACTTTTGATTAATAGAATTTGCTTATCTTTATTTCGATGTACATAATATTATCAATCACTATCTAATTCTTTATTTATTGATTTTATTTAAAATTTTATTAAATCTCATGCGAACAAAGATTTTTCCACGTAGATGAAGTTTAGCGTCTTTCCTTCAGAGGTCTTTCCTCTGGCGGATTCATTAATTTCTTTTTATGGATGATTCTTTTGCGCACATTATTATTTTAAAACTATTATTGTGTGTTTTAAACTACATAATATCGATTATGGCTATGACTTAAAGTAACTACGTATTATTAACTTTTTTCTACCCCTTTCCTGACCGTCGCTCACCCCCTGCCCTCTTCCACCCACCCGCCTCATCCACCTTGACACGATTATTCATATCCGCGAATAAAAGATCTCAGGAATATAAATGCGGAGGTTTTCAACGATCAATCCAGCAGACAAAACGGTGGAATATCTAGCGTTTAGCAACAACTCTTCGGCGTTCCAACAAAAGCAGGTCTTTTATTGTATCGAACAAACATGTTTACTTACTTATAACCTAGCAGCGATTTAGTTTAAAACTCGGCAGGTGTACGTAGAATACTTACGCCTGAAGTTTTGAAGTCCATTTTCACACAGTTAAATATATACATTAAGTAAACAGTAGCAGGAAGGGTAAAGCAATATTAATGTAAATAAATCTAGGACAAAACTATGGACAATCTCAAGATAAGTCGTTTAAGAGCCACGCCTTACAATTTACCGATTCTTCTTCTTTTTCGCCACGTTTTTCGATTTTTATATAAATAAAAAAGAAATCTATGCAATCTTATGATATTTGCGCATATTTCAATTTGTAAAAACTATTTTCAATACAGCCTAAGCGGCTTGTGCTTGAAAATCGTAATCGAGTCGTGCCGAAGTGGGGATTCGAACTGACGATCTCTGGACTCAGAGACCGTGACGCTACCCACTGGGCCACCATCCGTTCATTGCATTGCTTGCTTCTATGTGGAGCATGTGGACTTCACTAAATTCATCCAGGGTACCCTGTTGCCAGCCAACACTCTCGCCTCCTCCCACGTTAGTCCCGATTAACCAATTTACGCAAAAATGTAATTATTTTATTTTGATAAATCATACTATGGTTATTTTATAGCACGGCACTATGTTTTTTTTTTGTTGATAAATCATAATAATTTATTATGTGCCATAGTAAATCTTTGTCAATAAAAATACCACATACATCTGCTATCAGACTCGGTTAGTTTATTTTCAAACGTTTTTCAAAGTACTGTAACAATAACTTAACGAAGAATTACTTTATTGAAGTTTCGATTAAGTTAGAGTTGAAATAACAATGTGTTAAGTGCACGTTTAACTTGTAACTCCTTCCCACACCGCCGCCGCGCCGTCAAAACAATGGCCGAAAGCTCAAGGAACTCTGCTGTAAAAATGATTTCGATCGTCTTAATAAAAATAATATTTACCTGCAGGCTGTCGTAAACAATATGGGCTAAGCACCCTCACGTTTGAGTGCAGCATGATCACGCTAAAGGTGATTTTAAGGTCTCTTGTAATACTTTTGTATCAATTGAAATGAGGGATCGTTGAGCGTTTTTAATCCTAAAATGCTTGTGCCGAGCTCGAAATGAATGGAATTGTATTGTGTATTTATTTACAAAATTGTAATGCAAAATATAATTTTAGCTTTCCATGTTTTGTAGATGTGATGTGATCTGTGTCGATTTAAATGTAATGGTGAATTGTTTTTTTTAAGGCATTTGTATGGCTTTTTTTATGTTTTTATCAATTCAAAATTGTCAAAATCCATTCAGATTCTATTTAGAATCATCCAATTTTCATTACGACTAATGTGATTATGAATCAAAAATAAAACCACGTGTTAACGTAAACGTGCGCTTTATAAATCTATTCTCATACCCAAATTGTATAGCTTTAAGTATCTGTTTGCATAGAAAATCCAATCGTCAATATCGTCACTAAATAATACTTATATTTTTTTTATTAAAATCCTCTGAATTTAACACCCAGTACTGTAAAAGATAAAACTCTAGCCACGCGTATCATTCCCAATTTCTCAAGTACGTACCTACCGTAAAATGACAATAATTCCTAATGATATGGGTGAGAAAGCTATAAAACCTCCTATTAGATAGTCAGACTAGTATCTTGGATACTGTTATGTTGTCAATAGTTTCACGTTAACATTTTCTAGATCTGTGCATTGCGATTGTATCACATCGTTCTCTGAATTAAATTCACCAAAGAAGGCTGTATTCGCTCATTTGATATCGAATGACATTGACGGTTTTAGATTTGACGGCATCATATAAATATCTGATTACTTCATATTCGATCGTTGTATATTTTGTTTTCGTCAAAGACTGACATATTGGTCTTCCTAGGGCAAGCATTCACTGCCCACGTGAGCTATTGTTCTTATCGTCTATAAATCTCTGCTTGTGTTGAGTTACCAATTTTCTGTTTATGGCTCTCGTTATTGCATGACCCGGAATTTTAACAGAGCACTTAAACAAATGACCAATTTGTTAGATATCATATTGTTTATATTTTAGATAATCATCTGTTTAAAGAAAAGTACAATGCCTGGGGATATTGTATACAGACTGAAGCGTTGTTAGAATTTATCTTAGAAGTAGGTACTCTGTGGTCAATCAAATACATAGAAGGTGATGTGTTATTTGATATAAGCTTTTTTTTTAAAGTAGTAAATTTATTTTTAAAAGTGCTCATAACCTGTGAAAACAGCCCGGAATTTAATTGTTTTGGTGCGTTACATTGTTAATGTTTTGATTTATTTGCTAAAGTGGTTTAGTTATATGAGTTAAAATAAAGTATAAACTCTTAATTGTCTTTTAATTTTTAAAACCTAACATTATGAAATTAAAATTTATTTTAAAAAGTAATATTTGTTTTGTGGACATTAGAGATTTTGACTTATTCCTTAAATACATTTTTAACAGTAGATAGTCTTATATTAATTTGAAATTGAACAGTACGTATGTAAAAACAAACAGTTCATTTCACAACCCAAATTTAATAAATTTAACCCGCAAATCGATGAACTTACTAATCTTACAATAAATAACTCTTCTAATAGCGTACTTTCGGTTAGTAAATGATGATTAGCTTGGATAGAAATAATTGCTTCTAGCTCTATCACTTTTAATTGACTCCAAAGGTATTGCGGCTTTTAAACCAATGTTGTTTCAAATAAATTGTATTTTGTTACACGTATGAAAAACAAATCAATTGTATTTACAATATTTATATAATATGATAATTTATTGGTCGATTGTACTAGGAGATTTTAATTAATGTGCTTGCATTATGTGGAGAAAACCACTGTGTTCTCATCAGAAACGATTAGAAACAAATAAAGAATAATCATATATTTTATGATACTAATGCTACTACTATTCTAGCTTATCCGCACCCAATGGTGCATAAGGCCCTGCATTGGTTCACCAATTGCAGTGAATATTAATAATTGGTTACATGAAGGCAAGATGATAAGACTTACGATTCAGTGCCAGTCCAAGGTATCACACATGAAATATTTTTATGTGAAAATCACATTCAATTAAATATTTCATATTGCGTGGCAGGATATGAGATGCTTATTTTTATCACAAAACCCGCCACTGTTCTATGCTGCAGAGTGTAAATTAATTGATAATAAATGCGTGTTAGCTAAATACAGCAGTTTCTAGAATATATAGCTTTTACTGAAGTAAAGGAGGTTAAATTAGCGTTTATAAAAGTTACATAAAAAATAATAAAGATAGCCGATAATCTGACGAAAAATTGGCAACTGAAATATTTATAAGTCTGCTCTGTTTGTTCATTTTTATTTTATTTTTATTTTATTTTTTTTTTATTTTTTTTAAAAAAAAGCAAAAATTAGGGTGAAGATGGCTGTTATTAGAATCCAAAAGGTAGTCGTACATAGCCGCTATGTACACAGAAAGAATAAAGCTATTACTTGGAATTATAAGACTATTATTACGTGTAAAATAAATATTATATATAAAAATGAATTAAATTACTTGGAATTTTATCCACTGTTGACAATTCGTCGGCAGTTTACGTCAGAGCTGCGGGACGTGGACATGACTTGGGAGGATGCACGGAAGCTAGCGGCCGATCGCTTGGCCTGGAGGCAGTTTGTGGATTCCATATGCTCCACATAGGGAGCGGATATGGTATGATGATGATAATGGAATTTTATATGCAAAATTTGTTGTTAGAAATTTTCAAATATTTTTTTATTTCCGTCTTCCTCGAATCTTTTTACTCTCACAATGACCCGAGTCGCCTACATTCGCCTAGGAGCGGGTCAAAGAGCGTTTTGCGCCTTTCGGCCTCAGCACATTGTTCGCGGGTACAGTTCGCGAGGCGGCCCAAGTGTATGGACGTTCGGTGCACACTCACCTCCGCACCTTGTGATTAGTGTCGGAGTGTGTGTTCCGTGTTCCGTGTTCCGTGTTGCTCACCCACCACCATTCGGAATACCAGTCCAATACTTCAATACTCGTTTCGGGGCCGGCTCTTCCCGGACGGTGCGCGGTGGTGTTAATGCGTTGCAGGAAACGTCAACACATCATAGAAAAAAAACTTTTGGCTGTCTGTAAAGTCGGTTTACGGACGATAATTTTACGTGATAACGTCATAAGAAAACATTGATGAAAAATAGCATACTTTTATAAATTGAATTGTATTATTATTACTGAATCATCAATATTTAGTATAATACAAAGCAGGAGTGAATTGTAAATTAATTTTTTTTTCTTAAATTAACATTTTTTTGCACTCGTTAATTTCCCTTTCCTTTGTAGCTTGTGTGCTGCTGCTGTCTCCCATCGGACGCATTCTTCCGATGGAGTGGAAGAGAGATAGATGCGTCACAAACCGAACGCTTAGGCCGATCGTGCCTCTCTATCGCTTGTTCCGCGCTCTCGCTTGCACACTCGGCTCAGGCGGAACGTGACAATGAGTCATGCTTTTTCGTGTGTGCAGCCAGCGTTCATCGATTTATTAGACGTTATCACGTCAAAATGACTTAGACTACTTTCCCTTATCCGCACCCAATGGTGCATAGGGCGCTGCATTGGTACACCAAGTGCAGTGTATCTTGGTCATATTATTACATGAAGGTAGGATGATCAGTCTTACGCTACAGTACTAGACCAAGTTGTCTTAGACTAATAGTCATAATCGTAAAATCAATGGGATATAATATGGCAAACGCTTTGTTTTTCTTAAACAAAATGTAACGCACACCTAATTAAATATCTGCATGTATTATTAAAAATTAAATTCATTTCGTTACCCTGTTCTGCTTTGTAAAATATATTAATAAGGCAAATTTTGAAATACGATAAATCTACTAAAAAAAGTTATCCAATTTGACCGCTCGTTAAGCTCTTTTGATAGATAAATAGGTAAGCAGTAGTTTTAGAGAAAAGGCGTAAGCCAGCTCGAGGTTTGTTTGAAATAAAAAGCAAGAAATAGTAGATTAGGAGCAATAAATCATCTTCGATTTCCAATTTATAAGAGAAAATACATAACAGCTTGCATTTTATGTAATATTTCGTCGAGGAATCAGAAAGATCAAATTAAATTTCATCAAAACAAAGATTGGCCTCCGAAGTACCTACAGATTGCTTGCCCGCAAATGCAGCGTAATTTTCAAAAGCTCCAATTTGTAGGCATTTATTTTTTTGGAAACATACCATCGCGCATTCCTCGACCAAGGTAGGGTATGCACGGAAATTAAATGCCATACATCACTCTTGTGGCGGAAGAAATGACGTCACGCGGGCGACGCGAGACGGACGAACGAGCCGAACTACACCAAACACGTTCGGACAATAGCCGAGAGATATTTTGACCTTCTGCGTGACCACTCGTCGATTTGGCGCAGATTTCTTCCCGCCAACCAAATTAATTTTTTTTCATTTCCATTATCCATTTCAATCGTAGTTTAATTAGTTAAGTTTATTGTATTTTCATTGTATTTGCTTCTATAAATTCTGTGTAATAAATGTGCACTGTAAAACTGTAAGTATCTTTCATTTCTCTTTCTGTGCACCCACCCTAACTAATCCCGGTGGCCCACACTCTCATTATTATAATTAATCCATATTCGCTCCCTTTCCTTCTTACATAAATATTATTTATTATGTGAACCATATAAATTCCAAAAACTGTCTTTCCTATCTCAATATTAGTCATCTTGACTCTCCAAACTTTTCAAATTAGTGTCCTGTTTCCTAATGGTCCTTTGATAAGTAATCTTCTTTTCTCTTTCTTCGGTTTAGCTTCCCTGGGCTTCGCTCGTTGGCGCGGGGCGGGGCCGGCTGTCATCTGCTTGTTTCGCGTCTGCAATGGCCTAACGGTAGTCGGACACTCGCCATCCACCGCGTACTATGTACACCATACTACGGCCGAACCCTCGCCGTGTGTGTGTTTGTGTGCGGTACGTGTGTAAGTACGCGGATGTGTGTGTATCCCGCGTGGCCCGCCCGCCCGCCATACGTCATAACTACACCAGCATGGCGGACCAGGAATAATAATAATGTTAATTGGATGATTTCTAAAGCGCCATTTTTGTGCGAAGTCGGCTCGAGGGTGCTGTACATGAAATACTTTTTACTCAATTATTTCTACTCTAATGTGCGAATAGAAAGATCGAACAAAATCACCATTATTATGATTCTGAGGTTCTGCCTACCCTAACCCGTTTGAGTAGGTAATTGTAAATAGAGGGCTAAAATCCCAAACGTCCATGCGCCTTGTAGCTGCAACACGATTAGCCTTGTATACTCAAATTATGTATAGTTAAATCAATGTATCCTTTGTATTATGTTAACATGATGTATTATTATAAAAATCTGTGATCAAAAACTGTTGGGGGCTTTAACAATCTAGCCTTATTATAATATTTATAGAATCTACTCCTTTGACGATTTTTCGTTAAATTTTTCAAAGATTTTTCGATCTTTATAAATTATCCGATAATAAATAAATACCTGCATATTGTGCGTATGAATAAAATCTCGTCAATTTTACAGCTAGATTATTTTTTAAATCTCAATGCAGAAAATTTCGTCGATTTGTACATATCTATTCCTATTAGAATTTAAAATGGTGCTTTCAAGAATTGTGTACCGAAAAATATCTAATATATATATATTTGATTACTTTTGTCATCTAGCATAGTTTTCAATTAAATTTTCCATTTAAAATTCTCCATGAGGTTTTCTTGTTATTTGAAAATTTTATTATAAAGCCTGCAAAAAGCTCTATTATAGTTGCACTCTTGAAACTTGCTGGAATATTTTTCTAACTAACTAACCATCACGCCATTTCTCCGAAAGGGTAGGCAGAGAGGACAGAACGCCACACCACTCTGTCCTGGCATACTTCTCTTGCTTCCTCCACATTCATACATATTCTCATGCACGCACGTCGATTATTCCGACTTCTAACATGCCCGATATTCTATCTTAGTATAAATAGTCCGCCTAATCAAAAAAGTTATAAAAATGCGTTTTTGTAATTCATAATTGCGTCATCAGGACGTATTATAACCCACCCTTGATTGATGGCGCCTAAATATAATTTAACATGGTATTCATTATTGAAACATTCAAATATTTTTACAACATTTGAATAAATTAATACTAACTCTTTCAATAAGTGGAGAATTTTATTGCCTTCTGAAATATATTGCCTTTTTAGTTAATGTGAATTTTCTCAATCAATATTGAATGTTAAGGCTCTAGCTTGAGAAATGATGATTACTTTTTTTCTGTTAATTTAACCAATTCGCATACTTAACACTGTAATTAAAACACCTACGTAATTACTCCGAGAGTCGTTGAGTTTAGATAATGTGAATTTTAAAAATAAATATGACAAGACCCGTTAGCGGCTGTGGTTGGGATATTCGATGTATTTTTACAATAATATCTGGTTTTTAATCCGTTTTTTATTCATCATTTTGTCCGCCTCGTAGTAGTATAGTGGTTAACGCGTTAGGCTACCATGCATGAAATTCCTGACCGACTGACCGAATTTGATTCCTACGAATTGCGCTGGAGAGATCATCTTGCCTGTATGAAACAAATTATCAATATTCACAGTACTTGTACCAAAGCAGTGCTCTATGCACCGATGGGCGCAGACAAGAAGTAATCGAATGATTTACCTGCCAAATAAAAATAATTTGTTTTTTTTTTTTTTATTGACAACTGACTCTCTTTAACTCGTGTACATTTTTGGTTTTTCTAGATTTCTTATATAAAATTGTTTTTGCCTTGTGCAATATAATAAAACTTATCCGTCCAGTTCCCCATTACCTACTTTGTTACATTAGTGCCATTTAACATATGTTTTGTATTTCGTCTCTTCTTTCTCTCATATTGTCTTTTTTCCATCTCATGTGTTTAGTATCTAAATTTAATTTGTAAAAATTGCTATTTATACTTTTGTCTTGTACAACATGTTACCAGTCTGAAGATGCCCGTTACAGGGTGTGAAAGCGCTAACTGGTCAAAATAAGTAAAAGTGGAAGTGTACCAAGTATTTTTTTTATTAACTTTTTAATTAGTTTATTGAAAACTTTGGTGAACCACTATATGTTGAAATAGATAATGTAAGTTCTTACATATTGAAGAGGTCATAAGCCCTGTGAACGCCTAGATATCCATTTTCCCTTCCAAACTTCTCGTCTCTGTTAAGATATCAAATTGTAATTATTAGCGCGTAATGGGTGAAATCCAGTTTTTGTCCACAAGTATTTGGACACACTCAAAATGTTGTATTTTTAATAAATTATGCATCTTCCTTTGGTCAAAGCAAGACATGCATACATACGTACAAATGAGAAGGTAGCAAGGGAAGTGGTGAAGTGCCTTCCTTTTTGCCTACCCTTTCGGAGAAATAGAGTGATATTTAGTTAGGAAAATATATTTTTTAAATTAATCGCCAAAAAGCTTTTATCTTGTTTTATTAAGATGACACATGTATCTTTTAATTACGATGTTTTTTTTTATGTTTACAGGTAATTATGTGTTAATATTTTTTGTGCCCTATCGAACACGTACCAAGTAAACATTTTGGTAGCTGTGATACGCTCTATAAATATTTATTAGTCAGGAAACAAGTTT
Source organism: Micrasema minimum (assembly GCA_022494985.1). Taxonomy (NCBI): domain Eukaryota; kingdom Metazoa; phylum Arthropoda; class Insecta; order Trichoptera; family Brachycentridae; genus Micrasema; species Micrasema minimum. The sequence goes on along the minus strand of JAGVSP010003574.1, from coordinate 5,277 downwards.
CACCTTTACAATACGTGCATTGCTTAGTAATACAATAATCCTAAATGTCTGCAGATGGAAGTAGTAATACCTAGCATCCAGTTGTAAGCGTCATCTGATAATTCATCTTAATAGACTTTCCTCCTTAGTAGAAAGGAATGTGTTTTGAAAAGTGAACACCTTATGAACAGGACTAGCACTGCAAATAATAATTTATTATCACTTTCATTAATTTTCCTTAAATCTTTTAGTTTCCTAAATTCTACATAAAGACACAGAGGAATATGATTCATGGTGACACTTAATGTATATGTACAGTAAATTTCTCTGAAATATATTATATGTTTACTCTTATAACATAGGTACCTATTAAAATATTATTGAAGTGAAAACTTCTTTAGGATCGTTGGGAGTGATTTGAAACTCTATGAAACGAAAAAAGCGACACTAAAAAGAGACAAACATATAGATCTATGGGATTTAGACTGCGAGAAAATGAGATAGAACACAGTTTCCGCCGGCTGGCAGTAGTTCCATCTACCTCATCAGATACATCTACCAGTTGATCGCCGGCACCCCTTATACTTTTATAATGTGGAGGTCCTAGGCTATAAAACAGAATTTGTTCTATTCATGTATCTGAAGAGAGGTAGATTCGAGGTTATCCACGAGAACTTAATAAAATACACACCAGAAGTATCGCGGATCCTTCATAAAGATTACGATAAAATTCCAATGATTTTAACTGGCGATTTTAATGTAAATTTTGCACTGGATACAGCGCTGTCTTTGATTGAATTCCTTGACAACCAATTCAATTTAAAAATGTGCAGTAGTCGCACCGAATCGACAACGCGATCAAAAACAGTAATTGACGCGTATTTCACAGATATATTGATAAAATCGAAACAAAAACTTTTGTCTCATACTTTAGTTATCATAAGCCGCTCGCATCACTTGAAGAAATTGAAGACATAGTTCATGAATAATAAAATGAAAAAAAAATTATCAACTGGGTACCAATTTTTAAAATAAATAAATCCTATAATTATCCCACTCCTGATACTGCATTTATCTCATTCTCTCTCAGCTTAGTTTTATTAAGGTTTCACTTCTACCTGGTGTGAACTGCACACATGCGTTTTTTTTAAATTTATTTAGCCCGTGACCTAAACCGGCCCTGCTAATAATAATATTTATCATCTTAATCATTTGAAGATCTTTTTCCATTGTGGGTTAAGCCATATCGTTAAAGTTAACAAAGGAATAAGTACCCGTTTAAAACAATTACTATGATGCAATAGCGCCGCAGCGGTAAACAGAGAGAACAGTTAAAAAGAAAGTTTTTCCCGTATTTAAATAATTAAAACTATAGCTTTCAAATATTATGTACATGTTTTTATTTTATTTTCAATCATTTTTTATTGTTTCCTTCCATGGTAAACGATATTTTTTCATTCTTCTTCTTTGACCACGTTCGCTCCTATGTGGAGCATGTGGACATCACTAGATCCTTTCAAGAGACCCTGTCGCCAGCCAGCTCTCTCGCCTCCTCCCACGTCAGGCCTGTATCCATCAGTTCCGCCGAGTACATCCGTAAGATGGTCATCGACGGTCTGCCAGGGTGGCAGGATCCTGCAGGCGTAAATAAGAGGCAGCTCGGGTTCAGGTTCTCCCGAGGCATCTGGAACCCATGCTACGTTGGTTATGAAGTCAAACCAATTAAAATACGTTAATATTACAAAATGGTTGGTAGCTAACTAGCCACTATGAAATTTCTCCGAAAGGGGAGAGGATAAGACACCAAAGTTTTGTTATTCTTATAATTAAATACCCATTTTAGAAATACCATTTTCTAAAAATATATATTTACTTTAAAACCACACTCTAATACTTTCTTCATATGTATTTTTATATTTTTTTTTTAGTTAATTTTTTTTAAAAAATATTTTTTCTCTCATATAAAACAATTAGCTTTTATAATTATTATCTCTTAGATCAGCATTGAGAATAATTATAATAATTATTACAATAATTTAGGCCTATCGGTTTTTAATTTAATATATTTTCTACTATTGTTTACTACGCCCAAAATTAATATCTGTTTAAAAAAAAGTATGATTAAAATTAATCCATCTGCTTTTGGCTATGATTTTTTTTCTGTTTGGCTAAACAAATAGCCAAACAAAATTAGCATTAATCATTAACGCCACTTTTGGCTTGTTCGATTCTCCATCTTGAACAATTGCCTTGAGTAGGCTTCACCCGTCGGCTAATTTCTTTAATGTTTCTTTATTCTTATTAGCTTTGTGATTAACGGCTTTAGGTTCATTTAGCCCACGTCTATTGACTGTTATTCTGAAACAATCGATCTTTCCAACGTTGAGTTTTCTATTATGCTGCAATCTAACCAAACTGTTAAGATATCCATTGATGGAATCACGGCTCAACGGATATGAGCGTTGGTGAAATTAATCATACATCAGATGAAGATGTTTTAGGCTTTTCCCTTGAATATTTAATTGTTCAAAGCAAAATTTATATTTTACTTTTTCAACTACCATCTAATAGGTTTGACTATTTGATAGTACCTATGCGGTGCAGGATATCTTTAAAATATCGAAAATTTCTTAATTTCGTCGAATAGACACAAAATCTGCTCACAAAGCTACCTAATGAAAATGTATGATTTCCAAATTATTATTTTTCTTAACTCGTAAAACATATAATTGGGTTTCTGTTAGAAACACATGTACACATAAATTAAGAAGTCTATACATTATTTGAAAGAATTTAGCATATTAAATAAAATTTAAAAAAAAGCTCAGGGGGAGGCCTCCAGCAGTGGACCTTCGCGGGCTAAAATGATGATAATGATAATACTAGGCGAAATGGGGAAAGTTGTATTACATCAAGAGGACACTTAAAGCCCCTGTAAACGCCTAGATATCCATATTTCCCTTCCAAACTTCTCGTCTCTGTTGAGATATCAAATTGTAATTTAAAATTAAAAGCTATTAAAGTTTCATTTTACGATTCTAAAGCCAGCCTTAGAGATTCTTTTTTAAATTCTTCCATAAATAAGTAGTGATGCATTCCGGTTTTCGGTATGACGTAATAGTCTTTTTCCCTACCGAAAAGCTTGTGGACGGCATAGGAACGTATAATCAAGTCGGTATACCGAGTATAATATGCAAATAAACTATTTTGGATTGCCATTGCTGGGCGCCATTAACAGATCTAGCCATTTAATTGACTATTTCAATAGTTTGTGAGATCATTTAATTTGGGTTTTCTTTGTATAAAATGATGCGGAAAATCGGATTATTATTAAAATGGTCTTAATTATGAATAAGAGTTTAGAAATCTCTATTTTACCTTCTCACCCACGCTATTTCTGAACATAATACCTACCTGAGTAGATAATTCTTGAACACATGGAGTTATTCCAATTACCACTACGTTAGAATCTCGAATGTCCATTGATTACTTTGTGAAATATATTAAAACCTCGAATAAAATGGAAAGTTTATCTGTTTCTTAGTTGCCTAATTATTTTAATAATAGATTTTGTCGATCGAGTGTTATTATTACAGATAAAATCATTTATGTCCCATTATTTTCGTATATGTATACTGCAAGGACGTTTTACATGAAACAAGCTTTAATTACACATTTTATAAATTACCAAAAGCTTTCAGATTCAAATTTTTTGTATCAAAATCAGACGTAATATGGATTTTGTGTCAATTTGACTCATCACTTCAGCCCGTTGAGGTCCACTGCTGGAAATAAGCCTCCCCCTGCCGTCTCCAATCCTTCCGATCCTGCGATCAATTTGACTAGTTTTGATTATAAAACACATTAGTACGCAATTTCCCCCAAAGGGATGGACCGAGAATCCCGGCAATCTTCCCTTGCTTCCTCCAAATTCATACATCTTCTAATGCATCCACGACGATTATTCCGACTTTTCACATGGTCGCTTTCAAGTATTTGCTGTAGTAAGATGGTCAAAAACACGTTCGCCCGAACCTGCTCAAGGAGCTGGCCCAAATTTACAGTTATATGGATATGAGTAATTCTACTCAGTTTTTAGTCGTTAGTAACAACTACTTCCTGCTCAGCTGCCGCAACTTCCAACTCCCCCTGGCAACCACTCCTGGAGAAGACGCGGTCGCGATCGCAACCCCGGCTGAGTCGAAAATCTGGTAACCGTTTCGCCTTCCAATCAGCGAACGTCAACCCGCGAGCCTTCACACCTCATGCCTCACACCTCACCCCTCACGTCCGCCTCTTCCCGCGCAGTGGGCACCTCGCGCCTCCTCACAGCCGCGGGGAGGGAGCATGTACCCCCCGGTGCGCGCAGCCGCCCGCACGACAGCGCCAAAATGCCAATCGCTGGTAATTGAGTCGATATCTTCTGTCTTTTATTGCAAAACGTATCGTGGAAAAGACGAACCGAATTCTTCGTTCGAATTCGAAGTTTTATTTATTTATTTTATTTAATTTATTAAGATTTTCCATTCAAAGTTACATTAATAAGAGCATTATATATATGTATGTAAAGCAGTAGACAATAGAGAAAACAGCAGGAAAGAATCCCACATAGTCATCGCCTGTGCGTGGGTATACTTACATAAGTAGATATAAATATTAGTATGCATACATAAAATAAAAACTTAAAAATACAACACCATGAGTTTGTTCCATATTAATATCATTATCTCTTACACATTTTTTAGCACTTCTTTTAAACATATTTTTATTCATACTTAAAATGTCCTTCACCCCATTGTTTAAGGTTTAATCCATATGCTCCATACAGCGATGATGAATTTTGTTTCCACTGGTTTCCAAACCAAAATGTATTTTTAATTGTTGTTTTCTGAAATAGAATTTATGGCTCCATGTCAAAACGGCATATTTGAATTGTGTTAGTATGACATTCACCTGGCGAAATACCTAAGTCGTGCTGCTCATTCATAACATTTTGCAAATATTGTATTCACGTTTGCACAAACCATCGCCATCGTGATGTTTGTGTTAGTCAATTGGGCATTACTTATTCAATAATTGGCATTTCATCCGCTCAATAGTGCTGCCAAAGAACAATGAAAACATTGAAAGCATTCTTACCGAGAAATAATAGAGAAGTGTAAAATGCACTAACATTGCAAATATCTTTAAAAAATCTTAGAACTCGAAGAAATTTTCTTAATTTTGAGAAGTACATTAAAACTAAACCAAACATTTTGCTGCAAATGGTGTACGACCAGCGCTGCGTATCTACATGTA
>JAGVSP010003573.1:0-20740 GCA_022494985.1 Micrasema minimum | reverse complement strand
GGCTATTATTGTCTATAAAGAATTTATATCTTCTGTGTGGGAGTATTCCATTCCTTTGACTTTGTTGATAAAAGAGTGTCTTAGGTATTTAGGTTTAAATTTAAATTCTATTTTTATAGAATAAACCAATTAATAGTAACACATAACATTGTTTTATTTAATCATAATACTGCATTTAATTATTTTTTATGAGAATATTATAATTTATTGAAATTTATACATAGAAAAAAACCGAGAAGTTTCAACGATATCCCCCTATAAATAACGGGTGTTTTTACTCTATTAAAGAAGTTAAGTTATATAATATAATCATTTTGTACATACCTACAAAATTAGTATTAATTAGCCCACATATATGTACAATTTTTCGTACTATTTTAAACAGTAAAACGTATTTATTATCCAATGTACCTACATTACTTTTTATTGAGTGATTGCTAAATTAAAACTTGAATTTGCGTTTCTGTGGACTTCAGTATTAACAATTTTTGACAATTATTAAGTCATCGTTTACTGTTTTGATTTAGTGATTACAGTGCCAAACAAAAAAGAAAAATTTTTAAGCTGTCCAAAGGGTGAATTACATTTATGTTGCAGTCCGTAGTTTTCAACAAAGCGATCAAACAAAACAAAAACAAAAATATTCGTGTTCATTATAATTCATCACATGAATGGCGCTTAATAATTTGTTATTGTTGTAAACGAGCATTTTTTCTGCTACAAAAATGGAACGTTCTAGCTGTGAGGTAGTTCCAAGTAGTAAAACACAATATTTCACTTTGGAATTCGGTTGGAACATAATATTTTACCTTGTCATTGTGAAATTATTATCCACACAGCGGGTTTATTAATAATTTGCATAAGGTTGGAAGAGCAAAGGAGCTAAATCTAGGGGAACAGGGTGAAGGAATGGTATTCTCGCACCTCAAAGCAAGCGCCCAACAATGGTATAAATTTGGTTTTATTCCAGAAATAAATCATCCACCATTAATGGTAAACATTTGGTCAGAGTAATATTTGTTAGAAACAAGTCGGAGTCAAGAAGGAATTCCATTATTAAATTTTTAATATATAACTAATTAAAGTTAAATAAAAAATACTTGGTACACTTCCACTTTTATTTATTTTGACCAGTTAGCGCTTTCACCCTGTAACGGGCATCTTCAGACTGGTAACATGTTGTACAAGACAAAAGTATAAATAGCAGTTTTTACAAAATAAATTTAGATACTAAAAAAAAAAAAAAACTATATTAACCTTGATATTTACTAATTCTAAAGTGATGTTTTTCCCATAAAAAAAATTCATACGTACCTTGGATTGGATTTGAAGCGTAAGACTGATCATCTTGCGTTCGTGTGACAAATTATCAAGATGCACTGCACTTGGTGTACCAATGGAGTGTTTACAAGTTTTATCAACAATTGTTTGGAAACACTCAAAATATTCTTTCCTTACCAATAAAATTATTTTTATCAGTATTTTTATTATTACTTAATCCTTTTATGTTGTTTCAAAGATGATACGAAAAATAAATATTTACTATTACCTTTTATTATTTTTTAATTATTGAACCATACAGATTCCACAAACTGCCCCCAAGCAAAATGATCGGCCGTCAGTTCCTGTCCGTCTTCCCAAGTAAGATCCACGTACAGTAGTTCTGAAGATAACTGCAGATGGATTGTCAAGCATTGTAATGTTCTCCAAGGAGATATTTGTATTATAATGGCAAGGCAGCCAAATTATTTGCCATATCTTTAATACATATATCTTGTATTTACGATTTTGAAAATGGCCAGGTAAATTAGATCAATATTTTTTTTCCCTTTTAATTTTTTTTACACAACATATATTATACATACTTTAAAAAATGGTAAATATGAGTTTAATTTACTGTTTTTGGTTTTGTACCCCTGTAATAAGTTTTTTCGTTTTATTTTAATTTAGTAAATATTAAAGCGGGATACGTGTCTTGCTTCTTAATAATTAATTTGAATCCTTATACTAACTTTTTTTTTTTAACCTGTAAAATAAAGAACAACATAATATGAAATATATTATGTTAGAAGCACTCGCTTTGCAGTTATTCATTATAAACTATTTAAATGAAAAAACTTTGTTTTTAACTACTTTTTTATTCGATATTATTGATCTCCCAACAAAGACAGAGAAACTCTGGAAACGAATGTGGGTTATCTAGGCGTTTACAGGGCTTATAGTCTGTTATTGGCTGGGTTAAGTGGCCACTTGATGTACTACAACATTCCCCATTCCGCCCATCATCTGATAACTATATATGACAAATTTTGGAACTACTATATATTGAACACGTCTTCGACGTTCCGCATTACCGAAATTTTCCATGCTGGTGTCATTTGTTGAAAAGATTGTTAAGCATTTTTGGGCAATCATTTTTATTAGTGTAGGTAAGGCTCTACCGAGCTTTATCACTTAATAGAAGACGCCTGAAGATGTCTCTCCAATTTTTTTGTTTGCTTTATATTTTTTAACCAGTAAATCTTTTTAACAACATTTTGAATGTCAGGTCATTAGCCCTCTAAACGCCTAGATAGTCCACATTCGTTTCCAGAGGTACTCTGTCTCTGTTGGGGTATCAATAATATCTGATATCAGCCCAGCATGGGTATAATCCAGTAATTTGTCTACAAGTATTTGTATACATTCAAAATGTTGTTAATTTTTTTTTATTAATTAAACTCCCGAAAACCACATGTAAATAAATATTTTATGTTGACCTCCCACGGGAATCGTACCCGCGACCTCGTGCACGGTAGCCAAATGCACTACCATTATGCTACGAGGCGGAAACTCAATATACGTTTCAGATTAAAAAATCTCTTCGGTGAAAATACAGAAACGAATCGCAAGTTAAACGATTAACTAAATGAAATTTACCATAGAATTATTATTCAAGTAGGTATGCATGTAGTTTATATAATATTTTTTTAAATAAAGCAATGCAGGGCAATTTTTTAAATGAACGTGAACTTGGAGTTTGTGCATTTCTTGTAAATTAATGAGTGTCCTTAAAATGGGAAAACTCGAAATTAAGGATATTTTCAGCCCAGTATAGCTGAACCTAATTTTTAATACAATATTTAATAAGATTGTTCATTTTTCAAAACAGGTTATCTCCTTCAAAGCTCCCAGACTGTTGGAATGTTTACTTGGGGAAGAATTTATTATCATTGGACCTTGGTATCTTGGTGGTATAAATAAATATTATGCTAACATAAAGATTATTGAAGACCCATTTATACATGCCTATTGTCTTTTGTACATTTTCATCGAAACCCCTATGGTAACCTCATGAATGAAGCCGTATAAAATGTAGGATAAAAACACTCATAAATGTTTTATTCGTTTAGCATTGTCTAACATTTTGCTGTCGTGGTATCAGAATAAAGAAAAAAAATTACCCTTAAACCCGAGACCTGGATTCTTAAGATCAAAATGTTTTATTGATATCCCAACAGTGACAGATAAACTCTGGAAACGAATGTGGATTATCTAGTAAGTAATTAAGTTCGGATGAGCCTTACCTACACCGATAAAGATGCAAATTCATTGAATTCAATTTCTCAGGTGAATTCAATGAATGTGCATTGTAACTGTGATTTTTTCAAATTTCTCTTAACTTGTCAAATAAAAAATAAAAAAATTAAGTATTTTAAATTATCCCTCCAATTCTCAGACGAATAATGTAAAAATTATAGCCGTTTAAATCATAATAAATAACACAAAATTTTGGGAGTATTCAAATTCTTGTACACAAATCTGGATTTTATCCCAAGACGGGAGTAGGTGTATATTTCATTTTTATATCCCTACAGAGATGAGGTAGAACTTTTTCAAATTCAGGAATATGGATATTCGAGCGTTTACAGGGCTTATGACCAGGGCCACTTAACCCAGCCAATGACAGGTCATAATCCCTAAATTCGCTCGAATATCCATATTCCTGAATTAGAAAAAAATTCTACCTCCTCTCTGTAGGGATATAAAAATGAAAAAAAATAAATGAAAAAACTTATTTTGAATGCTTTCGCGAATGGTTGTATAGCTTTATCTATCACTAATAATTTCAGTATCACCTATCCACAGAAAAAAATAAGGTATCTGACCTATCCAAAACATGTTTCACAACTACAACACCGGATGATTTGTGTTTGGCAAATTCCTCACAAAATTATGAAGCAATTTCTACTAAATTATTATTACGTTTAGGTATAAAGGTTCGGCATCCTTAGAGATTTAAGGAAATCAGCGGCACAGGCGCCCTGAAGAATGTCTGGAGCAAGATCCTGTGCAGGTAACAGGATACGAGCAGGGATTATACAGATTAAATTACAATTGGAATAGAAAATAGCGAAATAAGGGTTCATATACGCATTATTACATCATTGAAACGTCGAAGAAAGTTAAATAAACATCAGTCAATAAGACGACTCGTGTTTCAAATTATCTTTTGTTATTTGGATCTTCCATTTCACATTATCATTATATGGATAAGTATTATAAGACAGATTATCTTGTATACCTATATAGGGGTACCAATTCAGTGTCCTATGCACCACTAGGTGCGGATAAAGGAAAGTAGTAAGAGTAGTTGTGTATATTGAGAAAAAACTACATAAGGTGATTGCTATAGTAATTGAACGTGCTATAATAATTGGACACCCTAAAATAGATTTTAAAAATCAATTTACTTCTACCAGAAATATGTATTTTTTTTAGTGAGTTCTTTCTTTAAGTACCTAAATGCATTCATACTTTTGTTTTATTTCAATGAAAAATTTTGAAAATTAAATTTATTTACAGCAGCAAATTTCAAACTTGTGAAAAAACGTGATCTTGTTAGCCCTTGACACTAGGAAAAGTTTATTTCATAACTCCGTTTTTCAAAACTTTTTCAAACTTTGGAACGTGCATAAACTAAGTGGAAGGCTTGAATCTATCAGTATTTGTCAATATTTCTTTGATATTAAGAAATAGCAAGAGAAAATGTATCCAATTACTGTAAATTATACGCTTTTTTTTAAAAAAATAATAAAATTTCATTAGTTCTTTACTTATTTCGATTAGGTTTTATAAAAAGCCATAAAAATTTTCCCAAAAATTACCTTAAATGTTACAATGAATTTAATACAGTTCCAACAATACTTTGTTTCGTAAAATATTTTTGTGTCCTATAGCTATAGCATCAACCCTATATCATTTATAATTATTATTAGACTAATAGCATTGTGATTTCGTTTTCATTTGTTATTTCCCTCCTGGCCTTGTGAGGTAGTAAACACAAACAAATAAGATTCTTAAAAGGATTTGAAAGGAACGCCTTCTTAGTCAGCTTGACTGTAACACTTTGCTTAAGATGAATGAAAGTCTTCAGCGCAATTTCAGTGTATAATGGGTCTTGTTAGGCTGAGGCTGCCTCAATTTCCGTGGGGCCACCAAACCGCCCAATCTGATATCTGGCGAGGCGGCAAAACAGACGGGTTCGGGGTGCTTAGCATGTCGAGTCGCGTGCGTAACGCTTAATGAGAAGGCCACGGTCAAGGGCGGCAAGCGGTTGTATCAGCGAGCGTAAAAATCCAATGTATTCTTACGTGCAAATGTATTTATACTTTGCATTTTTTCGCTCGTCGCTACCGATGCTCGCCGCGCGTGAACTAGACCTACCCGTCAGAGAATTTTACAGGTGATCGTACGTAAGTGCCATAAGTGCCATTTATATCGCAATGTTTTTGTATTTATTTCAAATAATATTTGATACTTTATTTATCTAGTATTTATCTGGCACCTAAGTTTGGAGACCGCGCCTTCGCTGCTGCAGACTTTGAATCGACACACCTCATATTTGAGACTCATTTTGAGTCCAATGAATTTTAATCAAAACTCGAAATTCATTTTTTCATCTCCTACTCAAGCATGATACTGAAATTTAAAGACTGTCTACAAAACCACAATATTTTGGAATAATTCGGAATAGTTTCATGAGTTGTGCTTTGGGCACTAAATATGTATTTAGCCAATTACGTACAGCGCCCTTGAGGTGATTTTTCATGAAAATTACGCATTTAAACTATCCTATCATTATTATTTTTATCATTATGGACTATTTATATAGCACCGTTTTCGTATAAATATACCTCAAAGGGCGTTTTTAATGTTAAATTTAAATAAAACATATTTTATCAAATTTAATGGATTGGGAAAATTGAAGTGAAAAAAAAACTCATTTCGACTCACCCCTCATTCACATCGCCCGGAGTTTTTATAGTAAGGTGTTGATCTGAAAGTTCCTTCTAGAATCTTCCGCGTTCGACTACTGTCCAAGAAAATCCAAGGTTTTCTGTGTTTTTATAGAATGTTCTATGTAGTGTATTTTTACTTAGCATACGCATCAAGAAAATTCCATAAAATTGTGGTGCTTTCGTGATCTTATGACAGTATAAATTCACCAAAACGTTTCGCGTTTGACCCAATATGCCAAGAACCCAGAACTCTTTCTGCCTCTCCTCTCTACTTTACTTTTTAGTGTAATTACGGGTTATTGCGTGTTATATTTATGTGTTGTTATACCAGTATTTACTTTGAGATAACGCACCGGAGGTGTTCTGCGTCAAAAATTGTTAGTGGTGAGAACTTAGTAGACTTAACTTTTTGTGTGAAATTATTATAATTTTCAAAGGAAGGTTTTTGCTTCTCTACACCAATAATAATTATTTCCATTTTTTATTTATTATCTTGTGTTCTTATTATGAAATACAATATCAAGATACACACTTATTCTGCACTTAGTGTACCAATGTCCCATTCGGTGGGTATTTATCAGACCTTTGCATTGCAGAAAACAGAAACCCTAGACAGTCAACTTTAACCACTTGATTCAGCCAGAGGAAGACTTTGTGAACCCCGGCAAAGTCTATACACCAAGTTTGGCGATCGTGCTTTTGCGGCTGGCCCCTCTGCCTGGAATCGACTGCCTTCACACTTACGCAACATTCAGAGCCCAGTCAATTTCGATATCAATTAAATCTAACACACAAATTCCCGGGATGCGTAATGAGGGAATCCACTGTTTTCTAAAGTAATTTTTTTCTATAAACTTACTATTTAACTAAACAAAAAAAATATATTTAATATTTTTTTATAAGTTATTGATGAAGATACGATTTTTTAAAGTTGCACATTTCAAATACCGCGCTAAATACCACAATGTACTAACTGCGTCATTTTTGCAGGAGTGACGTCATAAAACGGGTTGTTTAAGGCCATGGTATTTCTCCAGCCAGTAACAAAACTGTCAAAATCTATGCAAAACTGACGCGGGAAGCACAGATAAAATATACCGTCGACTCAACTGTCATATACTGTTAACAGCTGTTCTAGGGAGACTGAATGGCGGCCATCTTTTTTGCAATAGAAGCTTGTATGTAGATTGTATTCCATATTAAAATGCCATGGAACGCGGCTACGGGGGTTTAAAAACGGAAACCGGAAACACTACACTTAGATACAAGGAGTGACGTCATTGTTTAAGATTTTGAAATGAATGCTATTTTCAACATTTTTTATTAATTTTTGCGTGCGTTTTTGGGATATTTCATCCCACTTCAAAATTTTTAAATATTTCGCGTCTACACGAAAGCATTTTTAAAATTCAATTCCATCGCATTTTAACAGCATTCAGTCTAATTCGTCCTTTTTTTCAACTTCATACTTCGTTTCCACACATTATTTCGTCATTTGCGACAACAAAAATTAATATTAATTTTTTTAAATTTTTATTCAGCATAATATTTTCTCATCACCCTTATTTATTCTCCATAAAGAAAGTGTTTCTGGTTCCACGGACACATAATGGAGAAGGATGGTAAACCGGAACTCACTATTTATTCTATAAATGTTTACAACCTCAGTTATTGAAGATAAGTCAAATATTTATACCCGCTCTAAACAAATACGTCCCATCAAATTTTTCAGCTCACTTAATAAAATGTTTTTCATTGATAACTAACTTAAATTAATCCATATAAAATCTGCTTAAATTTGTTAACAGATTTTTAATTAAATTGTTTTAAATCAAATTGAATTCGGATTTTTAATCGCTCTTGAGCAATCGACGGTTTTATAATAATAATTGTCTGATAGTAGAGAAAAGACAACGTTTTTCAAACTTTCAACAGAAAGCTATCAGTGTAGTGACTAACATAAATAACCCCTTGTAATAATATAATTATAATCATGTTTTTTATTGTATTGAAAAACACCAACTTAAAAGTACCAAAAACATGTTGGAGGATGTATCGAATAACGCAACTTAAAAGTACCAAAAATATGTTGGAGGATGTTTTTAAAAACACAACTTAAAAGTACCAAAAACATGTTGGAGGATGTATTGAAAAAACACACCTTTATTTGACTAAATTAAGAAAGGTCTTTGACGATCAATAGTTAGGTCATGTAAAGCGAATAAAAAAATAACTGTTAAAATAATATATAATGCTAGTAGGTATACAGTGTACTTATCATTAACATAACATGGTGAATTAGTAAAAGTAAGGGAAATCATATCAAATATGTAATTAAATAATGTTTCTTAAATTAATATGCAAAATATTGTATTTATTTTTTACTTGATCGTAAGGGTAAAGCCATACTGCCCGGAGGGTCAATAAATTAATTAGATATTTTTTCATATTTATTCAAAATTATTTTGTATAAACTCTCTAGCATAGAGAAACTGTTTGACAACAATGCAACATTCCTTTTTTTTAATAATACACACTTCTGATGAAAAAAAGGTTCATTCTCAACCTTTTTTTTATGAATCCGGGACGGTCTTTTCACAGGTATATTTGTTACTTTTTATTGTATAGTAGCGTTCCCCGTCCCCCACTTACTCACTGGATTTGTTGAATGAGAAAGCGAGAAAGATAGACGTACTAAATCTGCCTAATCACTACTATGTGTCATCTCGCTCTGTCTAAGGTTATGAATGAAATGGCTTTCCAGGAATTAGTTTAAGGTTTGTAGGGAACGTTTTGCTAAGCCGCCCGTACAGACCTGACCTGTTTTGCTTCTGAGGGTGTGGATCGAAAACCCAGTGGATAAGTGACTGATCGAAAAAATTTCAAAAAGTAAGTTCATTATTGTATGCAGGTTAATTACATAATAAATTAATCATCCCCATTTTCATCATATTAGACCGTGAAGGTTTATTGCTGGACATACCTCATGTACCTCAAGGGCGCTTCAACTGCCGAATTAAAATTAAAATATGTTTTATCAATTCGCAATGGTTTGGGAAAATTCTGTAAATATAAAATACATTTATAGAAATTTTTTAAAAACAAATAAGTCTTTAGTTTCTTCCGAAGAATTACTTCACTCTCACAGTTGCTCACTTCTGGCAGGAGGACATTTTGAGGTAGCGGGCCCGCAACCGCAAAAAAGCGCGATCCCAAAATTTTGTGCGCTGATTGGTATAAAAACACTGCCTACAGCTGAAGATGTAGCCGATCGAAGAGTGAGACTTCTTTCAGGGGGTTCATATGGAAAGCTCCTATAAATACTCTGGAGCGGCATCATGCATTACTTTGTACATTAGTCTACCGTTTAATAATGCATTGCAGACATTTAAGAGCTTTAAAATGTGAAAAAAATATTTCATCAAAGGCGCGGAAAAGTAGACAAAATTTAAGTACATAACTATATACATACATATATTACCGTGAGATTAACTAATCATGGTTTCTGTATCTATTCCAATATATTTAAAGTATTTTATTTTCAAGTAATTAATTGAAAACCAATGTTTATTAAATTACTGATAGTTAAATAATTAATTAATAAAAAATAATTTAAAAAAAACTTCTGTATCAAAAACATTATCTGTAAGTATGATTTTTATCTCGTCAACAGAAATCTATGTTTCATGCACAAAGATTTTTTTAAAATAAATATGTAAGCATTTTGTTAGTAGTATGACAAATCCACTGACTCAAAAATTTGTTTCCACGCTGTCATATTGATTTTCATATCAGAAGATTAATCTTTTAAAAATTAAGCAAAAATGCTATCATTGTAAAAAGCTAACCCCATTCATCACCTGTGTCATCTAAAAATGTTAGTTTGTTAATCTTTCCCCAAAAAACACCTTTAAATGTTTAAAAAAAGTGGACCTTTTTGGGGACACTGCTTTTGTCGCTTAATCCTTTGCACTGGGCTAAGGTCCTTTTGTTGCAGTGGCTTATTTATGTGACTTTGATGGCGTTATAACTGTTTAACTGACCCGTGGTGACGACTGTGTCCGTGAGATGTCACTAGTTAAATGTTAAATGTTTTATAATGGCTCGTTAAAATAATGGACCTTTTTGGGTCCTCCGTTTTTTACAAAAAAAACAGTGCGGAGGTGTGATTTTACCGCTTGTTTTTATTTTTAACGAATTCTTTTGTAAGATTAGAAAAATTTAAACTGATCACTTTTATCCTTTTAACAATTATATTATCTTACGGGAAAACATTGGATATCATTTTACGTAATTACATACATGATTATGTATGTATAATATATACTTACGTGTAAGTTAGAAAAGTTAACTTATTGTAACCTGGTCCGATTAGAGAATCAGAGTTTATTGAATTATCATTAAATAAACCTTAATAATAATAAATGTACATACAAAAAATATATACACTGACCTGTTAAAAACTCTTTATAAATCGTATAACATTTTGTAGGTAGCTCGTAGCCATAGATTGAAGGACGTTATAGGCCATAAATATTCCCGCCCTTTCGTTAGGAATGTAGATGATTCCCGCCATTCTTTACTCTTGTCCATAAAATAAATTAATAAACGCTGTTGATTAATGCAAGAGGGGTTGTAAAGAGTGGTTCGTCCGCCTAGTGGTGTACCGGTAGCGCGTTGGGCTGCCAAGCATAAGGTTGTATTCCCGGTAAAATGTGATTATTACAACAACAAAAAAATCATATATGTGATACCTTGGACTGGCGCTGAAGCGTAAGACTGATCATATTGCCTTCATGCAACAAATGATCAAGATTCACTGCACTTGGTGTACCATTGCAGTGCCCTATGCACAATTGGGTGCGGATATGATGAAATTATTTCATGTGCGCCGACCGCCCGGGCTGGGCGCATTTAGTAGTTTTCTCCGTCAATTAAATTAAAATACAGTGGTAAAGTGTAGTTTTATGTAAACCTTTACGTGACATTATAAAGGTCATAATGTGTTTATCAAATGTGTCATACTAATTAAGTGTGTTTTATTAATACAGTGTTGATACTGTCAAAATAAAGATAATTGTATAATATAGTAGAGTTTCTCACGACCGACCGCTATATCCGCACGGACGTAGTCCTATAGTTTGTGTTAATTGTGTTAAATTAATAACTGTGACTTTTATAAATAGTAATGCCAGTTTTAAATTAATTATAATGAATAATCTGGGTTGTTGGATTGATGGATTGATGCCGCTCCAGAGTATTTAAAATAGCTTTGCATTCCAGATGAACTAGCTGAGAGACGTCTCACACTTCGATCAGCTACATCTACAGCTATAGGCAGGGTTTTAGTACCGATCCGTAATCAGCGCACAAAGTTTGGAGAGCGCGCTTTTGCGGTTGCGGGCCCTGTGGCTTGGAATGCTCTCCCACCAGAAGTGCGCAACTGTGAGAGTGAAGTGATATTTCAAAAGAAACTTAAAACCCATATGTTCTCAAAATCTTTTGATTAATTTTGATAATGGTATTTTCGACTCAGAAATTGAGTTTTCACCCATTTTGAATTTTCCCGAGCCGTTAATTCATTCAATATTTGAAGCGCTCGCGCCCTTATTCCGATTTATACGAAACGGCTATATAAATAATCCATAATAATATTAAGACGAAGCTGGGACGCGTTAAATCCAATAAAAAGACGCATAATAATATTTTAGACGTTTGGTCTCCGCAAGTCGACCCGTAAAAAGACCTGGAGGTAAGTGGAGGGGGTTGGTCTGCGCAAGCGACCCGCCAAATAATGGTATTTCGCAAATAAGGCCGATAATCGCTTAATTGGCTAGTGCGCAACTTGACCGCCAGCGTCTTTTTACATGACGCGAACTATACCGGCGCTTCGATTCTGTTAACTTTTTTAAACTACTGCGCATACGATTTTGTACTGAATTCGTATGCGCAGAAGTGTCTAAAACCTTAAGAGAATCGCACCGCGGGCGCGGGCGCGGGTACAAGTAGCGACGTAGCCAAAGCATTCCTTTCCTGGAATTCCCTTGCCCTCGTCGCAACATGTGGGTAAGTGCACGTGTCCCAGGCCAGGCCAGCGCTGCAGCCAGCCACAGCGACCAGGTGTCCTAGCGAGCAGCAAGCAGCGCCCGGCCTCCTCGCATCCCCCGCGCCTCACCCCGGCCCCTGCAGCCGAGTGTCGCCCCGCACCCCGCACCCCGCACCGACACCCACCCAACAACAAGTGAAAGTGAAGAAAAAGACAAAAATAAAAGAAGCTAGGTTATAAGGACTGTTTGTTGGTCCAATATTTCATTCATTCATTATACCATATCCGCTCCCTATGTGGAGCATATGGAATCCACAAACTTCCTCCAGGCCAAGGGATCGGCCGCCAGCTCCCGCGCATCCTCCCAAGTCAAGTCCACGTCCCGCAGCTCTGACGCAAACTGCCGACGAATTGTCAACAGTGGATGACCGGGACGCCGAGAACCTGATGCCTTGTAAAATAGGCAAGCATGGTTAAGGCTCTCGGGAGGCATACGTAGTATATGGCCGTAGTATGTAGCCAGCCGATACGCCTTCGCCGGATGACAGTAGATACCAAGGGTTGCTGTGTTCGTTGCCTCACCTCTGTGTTCCTTACAAAGTCAAACCACAGCACACCTAAAATTCTTCTAAGACACCTATTCTCAAAACTCAGAAGTCTGCTGTCTTGGGCCCTAGTTAGGTGCCACGTTTCGCAGCCATAGAGAAGAACAGGTGTGATGCAGGAGTTATAAAGGCGGAATTTTGTTTTAACCGAGTAAATATCAGATCTCCAGACAGCTTTCATACTGTTGAATGCGGCGCCCGCTACTCCAAGCCGCACTCCCAGCTCTTTCTGAACTCTGCCGTTTTCTGTCATGTACGCTCCCAGGTATTTGAAGCTCTCGACCCTTTCGACGACTTGTCCCGACAAAGCCAGGGGGATCTGGGCATCTTGACACGAGCTGTTACACATGACATGGGTTTTACCAATGTTGATTTTTAAACCCATGCACGGGAGTGTGCCAATTAAGCCTATCAACAATATTTTGAAGGCCCCCGACTGATTCGTCAATAAGGACGGCGTCATCAGCGTACTCCAGTACAATATAGATATACATAATACAATAATACGTTTTGGACTATATCGTATATTGTTTTTAGTTAGTTAATAATTTGTGTAGATACTAAGTTAGTTTAAGGACAAATAATAACAGAAACTTGTAGATAAATGTGCTGATAATGTGCTGTTAGTTGTTAATAATACTTTTATGTAAAACATATGTTATGTAATCTTAGCGGTACTAATACGGGAGAATGCCAACATACCTCGATGAGGCCCGCAACCCATCAGGTCAGTTCTCCCGGAATGGTGGCGCACAGAGGAGGAATTCGCAAGAATGCAGAATTGCCACATGGAATGTGAGGGGACGTGTGACAGATAAGACGAATGAACTATGTGATGTAATGGAGATGAAATGCCTGGACTTGTGTGTGACTGAGGCCTGGAAGAAAGGGAGTGGTTCGATGGGGCACGGTGATACTCTGGTTCTCTGGACCGGCCTCCCAGAGACGGACAGAGCGTGCCGGGGCGTAGGCGCGTTCCTATCGCCAAGAATGATAGAGTGTATGAAAGAATATGAATTTGTAAATGAGAGACTTATGTGTGTCAGATTCAAAGTCGGACTAACTAGATGACTTGTAATCATAGGATATGCTCCTGTTAACTCCGACTGCGAGTCCGAGAAGGATGAGTTTGGACGAGCCTTATGAATGTAATGAATGGAAAAAAGGAGAACGAAGGAATTCTGGCTGGAGACCTAAATGGATGGGTGGGAGTAAGAAGAGAGGGGCTAGAGTCAGCCCTAGGTATGTTTGAAGATGTAAGAGTGAATGATAATGGAAGAAGACTGATTGAGGTATGCTTGGATTGGAATCTCTTTGTATCGAATACGTTCTTCGACCATAAGGGAATCCACCAGTCTACATGGGAGAGAGGTAATGAAAGATCCATTATCGACTATGTCATCATTGACTCTACATTGAAGTCTATAACTGCTGACACCCGTGTGTACAGAGGGGCTGAGATGGAATCAAATCACTTCTTGGTGGTATCAAGGGTGATTCTTTTGCTGCTTGAAATAAATGTGTTTTTTTAGTTTAAATTTAAATTTCTTAAATACATTAATGATTTCTAGTTCATTGGGCAATTCAATGATTTTATACATATACATACTTTTAAATTTTATTTTATATGTTAGTTAGAGGCGTATAAAAAAGAAGTATGCTCATAATCTTGCAATCATAAAGGTTTCTGCTAAAACGCTTGGCAATTTTCTTAATGGATGACAGAGAGTATTCAGATGTGAAGCGTCGCGCCATTTCACCGTATATATACAAGTTGTGTTTATTGGCAGATGGATATCAAATACTAGGTGGAATGGGGAATGTTGTATTTTACATAAATTGGCCACTTAACCCAGCCAATGACAGGTCTTAAGTTTGTAAACGCCTAGATATCCATATTTCCTTCCAAACTTCTCGTCTCAGTTGAGGTGTCAAATTGTAAAAGTATGCTCATTTAACCGCATCTATAGTTAGTGGTGGTGCTCTAAGACCAATCCTGGACAAAATGTGGACATATTATGTGGACAAATGTGGAGTTCGTGGACATCACTAGATACCTCCAGGAGACCCTGTCACCAGCTAGCTCTGTCGCCTCCTCCCACGTCAGGCCCGCATCCATCAGCTCCACCGAATACATACGTAGGATGGTCATCGACGGTCTGCAAGGACGGCGGGATGTAAAGAAGAGGCAGCTCGGGTTCAGCGCCGCATCTTTACGACTCCAGTTATTTGAGGTTGCTGCGTCCGTTCCCTAACTTCAGCGTTGGTTACGAAGTCGAACCACCCACAAAACACTTTGCTTAAAATTCAAACGATTATTCTTAGATCGGTAGTACTATCCGTCTATAACTAATTTATCAAAGCTCAAGGGCATAATATTATAATGAAATACGAACACAATAAGGATGCAGTAGTTAAAAGTTTACTAGGTTAGTATTCCAGGAGAAATTTTGAATGGGTTTAACAACAAATTTCTTTGTCGGTTCTCCTTTAGAAATATCAAATACGCATTATATGATACAATAACTTGTTCTCCAAACTCGAGTGCCTATTTTGTATTTGGCTCTTTATTTATTGTTATTTAGTATTACAAATATTGCGGTTAGTAAGCGTACAGATACAGAATATTCTTTAATTGTCTGATCTGCCTATTTCACGTTGTTAACACGATGTAGGCACGGTAAACATCAAAGTGTACAATATGATGTTTTGGCCACTGGTACAATAGAGGACTGTTGTAACATTACTATTGACATAAATCATAACAACTCTCCAAAAAAATACAATTGTATTGGCAAAATATGCATGAAGCTTTCATATTATTGTTTTTTTTAAGTTTTTGAAAAAAGCGTTTGAATAGTAAAATACAATAAAAAATATTTATGAGGTTAAAACAAAATTAATCTAGGATGCACCTTAACCATTAAAATATACTTATAGTGCCGCCCACCAATTAGGGCAACTTTTGTCACGCTGACAAATTGTCACCCTGTCACCCGCAATGTGTTATCCCGAGATTATTTAACTTATTAACTTATGAAAATCGCGAAGAAAAAAATCTTAACAAATTCAAAAAAAATAATAAAAAACGTATTAAAAAACAGATAGTGATACCATCAGTGAAGTGTACATTAAACAAATATCTCTCAACAATTAATGTGTAACCACCTTTAAAAATCATTGTATACTATAAGAAAGAAAAAAAAAACAAAAAAACAAAAAAAAGTAATGTAACCCGCAGACAAGCCCGGCTTTGCGGGAACAATAATACAATATTATGTATGCTAAAATATCTTATTATGAATAAAAAATTAAAAAAAAAAAAAAAAGCTTACTACGGTGACACGTCAAATAGTTTTCAATTTAGCCGGTGGACCCATAGTGACAGTTTCTCTTCGACAAAAAATTGTCAGGGTGACAAAAAGTCGCCGTAATTCTCATAAACTTGCGTCACGTACTTTACATGAATTTTGACTTGATTCTCCTTAATTTCAAAAAAATACAAAATGATGTAATGTTATTCCCTTTTGTTATTAGACATCCTGGCTTGTTGAGCTTATTAAAACATCTTCTTCTTCTTCATCAGCCATTGTTCGTCCACTGCTGGACATAGGCCTCCCCCATATTGGTCCACTGCTTTCTGTCCTGGGCCTCGAGCTGCCATCTGGATCCTGCAGTACTTTTTATGTCATCTGTCCATCTTCTTGGTGGTCTTCCTACAGGTCTCCTTGCAGCTCTAGGTCTCCAATTCAGCAGGCGCTTTGTCCATCGGTCCTCACTCTGGCGTGCCACATGTCCAGCCCATGTCCACTTCAGCTGGGAGATAGCTTTTATGACGTCTATGACTCTAATCCGTCTTCTTATCTCCTCGTTAGTGTCATAGTCTCTTAAACTGATGCCGAGCATGCTTCGCTCCATTGCCCTTTGCGCTACACGAAATTTATTGGCCGATTGGATAGTCAGTGTCAATGTCTCAGCCCCATAAGTTTGTACATATTATTAAAACATAATATGTACAAATGTAGGTATTTAAGGAATTTTCAAAAATTTTTATATCAATTTTCCTAGTGCATCCATTCTTGAACTTATTTTTAATGTTCTCCAAATCAGTTTATTTAAAAATATAGAATTACGAATTCGGAAATTCTTTGTCTATTTACGTAAAAAATACCTACCTAGGTACTATATACTTGGTGTACCGATGCACCATTGAGTGCGGATAAGGGAGAGAGTAGAGTTTGATTATTATTATTTATTTTTTTTTTTTTCTTTTCAATTCTTAATTTTTTGTGATTATTATGTGAAAAGGGGCTATTTTATATAATAACAGTGACGTAAAACTCATGGAAACAGTTGCTGTATTATAATTTAACCAAATATTTAAGTCAAAATCTTAAATTGTGGCCTAATATAGCGACACCGCTATCGTGGTGTAAAAATTCCTCTTTAATGATTCCTCGCATTGTATATCTTACTTATGTGCCCGTTACAAGGAGCGTAGGTGTGCATAATGCACAAAGTACAAAGCTGCAGTAATATGACCCCCGGTGCATTTGTTGATTGTTTCGTCAATGAACTCGCATACGAGGCTTCGCGGGCATGGGTGGTAAGTGCATTCCCAATTACTATGCATCTCGCCCCATTCCCATAGCCTCCCATTCACCAGAAACCCCGAGAGTGAGATTCGTTTTTTTCCCTTTGCGAAATTCATCAGTCGTGGACGCGAAGCCTTACTGGATTACCGGGTTTGTCAACCATAGTTTTGTAAAGAAATACTTGAATATACATTTTTTTTTTAAACCATGTAATCACATAATATGTATATCGAATTATGTTCGAATATAAACAGGTTTTTTAAATCCTTTTTGCATTTTACTTAACTGAATTAAGTTTTGATATATTGTGAATTTGATCGTTAATAAGTTTATATTAGGGTTCCTTTTTAAATTATCCATACATATGATTACTATAACATAAATATGTAGTAGGTAAATAACAATTTACAGTGAGTACTTAAATTTTAACACTCCACAAAAAATTAACATTCTGTTATTGTCCGAGATAATATTGGAAATGGTTTTTGAGATTTAACTAAGCCTAAAATTCTAATGATAGTTCCTTTTATTAGCCTAGACTTGGCGCCGTCGGGACAAATAAAAAACAACGATTAGTAGTTATACTGTGCATGAAAAAAAAAGTATATCGGTAAAAAAAATCGGATATAGTGTTGTTTCGTTTTTATCTCGGCAAATTTTTGTGGTATGCATTATTATTATTATGGATAATTTATATAGCGCCGTTTTCGTATAAATATACCCTCAAGGGCGCTTTAAATATTGAATGAAACGGCTCGGGAAATTTAGGATAAGTGAAAAACTCAATTTCTGAGTAGGAAATACCATTATCAAAATTAATCAAAAGATTTTGAGAACATATAGGTCTTAAGTTTCTTTCGAAACATCACTTCACTCTCACAGTTGCGCACTTCTGGTGGGAGAGCATTCCAAGCCACAGGGCCCGCAACCGCAAAAGCGCGCTCTCCAAACTTTGTGCGCTGATTACGGATCGGTACTAAAACCCTGCTTATAGCTGTAGATGTAGCTGATCGAAGTGTGAGACGTCTTTCAGCTAGTTCATCTGGAATGCAAAGCTCTTTTAAATACTCTGGAGCGGCATCATGCATGGCTTTGTATGCATATGCTCCTCCAAATAAAAATTGGAACTGGATTGATGACGAATGGAATCTTTAGGTTTAAATTCTACACCAGCACAAATTGTTTCCTGCTTTCTGGCACAGGTATTTCCAAGAAATTCCAAATAAATTAAAATTTAAAACATGTTTTTTTTTTATGTATTGTTGAGTTTGATAAACCAGCCCTCGGCTTACACCAGCATCAGGGCAAAGAGAATCGCATGCGGGACCATTTGACTGTAAATATATTTGGAGAACGAAACCAAATCAATGCGAATTTAATAATAGCGAAGTTTATTTAGGTGACTTAACACGTGTCACCGAACCCTTTATATTTACTTTGTTAATTGTATTCAGTTTACAGTAAATTCATCTTTATACTTCATACTGAAGGACTAAAGCGGATAATCGATAAAAAAATATGTAAACATACCTAAATTTCATATGTGATACCTTGATTTTCCTTTATGTAACAAATAATGAAGATTCACTGCATTTGGTGTATCAATTAATGCAGTGCCCTATGCACAGTTGTGTACGGATAAAGAATAGTATTAGTAATATAAATAATGTAATAATACTAAAAATCTACGTTCGTATGAATAATAATTGTAATATCTATCACACAAGTTTCAAAAATTTAGATATCAGATGGAATGGGCAATGTTGTAATACTCCACGTAGACACTCAATCTAGCCAATCACCATAATTTCCACATTTGACCCTTATGTGGAGCATTTGGATTCCACAAATTGCCTCCAATCGACTCCCAGTGGCCGGATATTCTCCCAATACAGAGCTGCCTACCGTAGTTCTGACGTAAACTGCCTACGGATTGTCAATCCCGAGAAAATGTCCACATTACTTTCCAAGCTTTCCATGTCTGTTGAGATATCAATAATACTACATAAGGTGGTTCATAGATGTATTCATTTTTTAAAATTATTTTTCGTGTGAATTGCAACAAAAATATTTATACTGATTTAACTAACTAACTTACATCACGCCATCACGTAGGCAGAGAGGATAGAACGCCACACCACTCTGTCCTGCATACTTCTCTTGCTTCCTCCACATTCATACATCTTCTCATGAGAAGATATACTGATGTAATTTATGCAATTCTAAAAATTAGGTTATAATAAGCGACCCTTCAAACTAACATATGGAAAAAAACTCATCATTTCTGTGACATTATGTTGAAGTATTTATTTGTATACCTTTTTGAAATAATGTACTCGTATTTATAAATATAAACGAATATCATGCCTGGTTCAAGCAATAATCAATCCAATTAAATTTGAATTCTTCAGTTTAATTCAATAACATCGTCACTTAATATATCGGCAACATCTTAACAAGTAAGTGTTGTAATTTATGATTATTGAGAATGAAAAATGTTCCAGAACAACATACTTTTATCAATGTAACGAGCGTGGAATATTCTCCCGAGGCCGATATAAAACAAAGATTTAAACTTAAGTATCTAGTGATGTACAAATTAAACACAACTCATAAATTATATAAAAAATAAGCGAACTAGAATCCGCCCACACACGCTGGGTTTTTTCATTAAACCATCTGATTTACAAGTCCGTGTTTGGGTTTAATAAGACCAATAATTTCATTTTAGCCTGGTCTCTCTAGTAGGATCGTAGAGGCGATTAGTTATCGTGGAGAAGAGATACTTTTTGCCCACATTCCTGTACTATTGTGATACGGACATCAGAAGTGTATTTATTGGTTGAATTCGCGTTATTAATAGCGTGTATCTAGTTTGGTCCTTTGAATTTTTTTTGTTTCCCAGGGTTTAAATATACGCGTAACAGTGTTGACATTTGACAAAGATTGTACTGATGTATCAAGAACAAGTCACGCACTATCCAAGACTTTTTGTCTTGACAAACTATCCTTAATTACAAACATTGATTGACTTGAAGTGTGTATATATTTTTTTAAATGAAAATACCTACAACCAATTTCAAACAAGTTGTTAACAAATGTCGGGAGATTAAGAGAACTTGAGTCAATGTAAAATCAAGATCAGCAAAATAACTGAAAGAACTGATTGAAAAATATTTAACTTTCCAGCATTCTAAGAGGTTAAAGTTTAAG
>JAGVSP010003572.1:0-18794 GCA_022494985.1 Micrasema minimum | reverse complement strand
GCAAAAAAGCAAAAAAAAGGGGCCCTTTGAAGAGGGGAGGTTTTGGGAAAAATTTTTTCCCAAAGGAAAAACTTTTTCTTAGAAAACCCCAAAAATTTTTTTTTACAAGGATGGGGGCGGTGGCTATCAAAACATGAGAACTTTCCCACCCTCAGCGGCTTGTGGTCCGGCTTAATCTGTGTTTGGTTTTTGCCTTTATACACACATACACTCTCACCGGATTTACTACTAACGCTATTAAAATTCAACTGTCTTTGCAAATTTGTTTACAGAAAATGTATGTCATATTATTTTTTTTATAAAAAGCGTCATAGATAGTGTAAAGCACTGGCAGTATATAAATCGACAAAGAACTATACTTTTATTTATATTTTCAGACAGCTACCCAGTTTTTCACTATTTTGACTTCACAAAAAAGAAAACGAGGAAAACAAAATTGATAACTTTTAGATGCAACAATATGCCTAAAATTTAGTCAAAAAATAATATGTGAATTAGTTACAGCAAAATAATTGCATACTAAAATCAGCTTATATTCCGCAAAATACGGTTCGTGCTGTTGTTTACGTTATGTTGTGTTAGACCCTAACCAAAAACCACAAAACGGCCATGAATTCGCATGTATTTATGCTGTTCCGAACATTTATGTTCCACCAGTGGTCAGCCTAAACAACCGCGGGTTCCCTTGTGATAAAAACTTTGTAAACAACCTACTTGACTTTTATTCGCGAGGTTGTTTATTTCCCTCTTAAATCTAATGTACAAAATGTATTTTCTGTATTGAAAAATTCGTCACGTATCTCAGAATAAGAGCAAAATACCTGAATCGTTTATTCCTCCAGCGAAATGTAGGTTGCTAAATCTGAAAGCTTAATTGGATCAGACTCGGCCACCCAGAAAATGGATTCTCTGGTTTGAATATCGGACACAGCCGATATATTTCCCATATTCTATTTAAGAATCGATACACTTTATCCGCGTACCTCTCGGAATAATATAGCTTCATTTTGAGCAATAAATCGTTCGGTAAAGTAACGCTTGCTAAGCTTTGGGAATGACAAGGGTTTGTCGAAGAGTACGCATATGACTTAACCATTTGTGATGCGCATTCATTCGATCCTGCGGCAATATGTATGCAAATATCTGCCGAAAGGATATCACAGGAGGCGTAAGGGTGGGTCGTCTCCGCTTTTGTCGTGCCATCAAACACGCCCCTCACATTACCATTCTTTCTGTCAATAATGTCCCTATTCTAGGAAGCCCTCAGATATTATACGTACAGTTAAATACGCTTTGCAAATAAACCTATTGATTTTGATATCTAACTGCAAACATTTTTAACTATCTTTTTTGCATTTGCACATACGCTCGTTTTGTTACTAAAAAACTTACACAAAGCAACTTAATTATTTTTCTGATAGAAATTATCCACTTCATTTTTTGCTTTTGCAGGCTTGTATCAAGCTCGTTTATTGTCCTTAAATTGACTTAATTTCAAATATAAAATAGGTTTTTATGCGTTTTAATTATAAATACCTTTTCTCTAACTCTGTTTATTTGTTTATTTCTGGATGATTTATTTTTGCGAGAAATCGCCTCAAATGACCCCTACAAATTTCTAATAACATACCATACATTTTAGCATTTACTGACGCTACATGAAATGGCCCAAATATTGTTTACATTTCTTTAGAATGCACACAAAGAGAAAAGACCAGCAAAATAAAATTATCCCCTAAATGTCGGCATCATTGTTATACAAACCCATAGTACGTACTTATTTCCTTATTATTGGTATTATTTTCTCAGATTTTTTATTTTTAGTTACTGCATGTTGGCAATTTTTAAATCCTAACATCGCACCGTTTAATGTTCTTCTACGTTTGAATTTAGTTCGATAATTACAGCATTACTACAAAGAAATTTGAAAATATTATGTCAGCTAGAAATAAAAAACCTAAGATTTTAACGCGCAACGGTTTAAACGACTGCGAGCTTTTGTAAATTAAACCTTTACCCTAAATTAACCTTAAGTAGGCAACTCAATAGAGCATCATTGTATTATGTATATATTTAAATAAAAAAATGTAAATTAACATGGTTCTTCTGTTTTTTATATGTATTTTTTTCACACAGGATCGATTTGATGAGTTAGGGGTAGAAATGATTAATTAAGATACAGTCGCTTACCGGAAATAAATCGTATCTACAATTCGATTACAATTGCCATACGTCCAACTAGATTGCAGTGATGATGCTGATTGTTAGGTGTATTTCTAGTCCATAGTAAATTTTATTGCTTTCTCACAAATATTATGTATAGATTACTCAGAGAACATCTAGTCTAAGCTTTAAAGAGAGACAAAGTTTAACAGTCGATACAATCAAATTTTCTCTTACTCTCTGCTCTCAAAACACAATCCAACAAAAATCCACAACGGTTCAGTAACCCGCTGACCTTCCACCGTGAATCTACAATGCCTTGTTTGTCCGCCATGTGTTGATCCCCGGCCGGAACCGGAAGCTCCCGGGAGGACGGTGACGTCAGACCTGCCCTCCACCAGCGGGGGCGGGAACTACTCGGACTTCTCATACATCCAGTACCTGACACGTAAGTCAGGGTCGCGAGGAGCCGTGCACTGAACTTGGAGCATTTACAATACCGGGAAGGAGAAGCAGACATTGGCCATTTTAACTCGATAGCTATGAATATATTTTAGATTTAATACTGGTGCTAAATGAGTATTTTTTTACGAAATGGCGATATTTTACCAATCGTCTATGAAGGATAATTTAGACCTTAAAAAATATCTTTCGAATTCAGTGGTCTTATATTGTATATCAGAGTTTGTCACTGCTCTCTTGTGTCTCGGGTGCCTTAAAAACGAGCGATTAATTTAAAAACCTTCAAAGGACAGCGTTTACAGTTGTTCCTTTGGTAAAGTATCGGCTTACATTTATTCCAAAGGAGCATATTGTTTTATTTTTACAAATTATTCCTTTTCTATAAAGCTGATATATTGTAAGTGTACCAACGTCAGAATACGGCAGTCGGTCCTTTGTATAAGCTGTGAGAGCCACGTACGGTTTTATAGAATAAACAACGCGATTACGTTTATATTCTCTTACTCACGTGAAGTTTATCGTTCCAAGTTAGAGCACAGTATGGATTACCACTAAAACATACGATAATATTTTGGGCTTATGTGTACTTTACTTTTATAAGCCTTGAAATTGCCGAAGATTGTTGTTTATCGAGTAGAGCCTTGCGTAGTTCCACGGAAATGTGTATAAACAGTTGTTTAGGGAAAATGTTCAGCCAAAAGTTGAAATATTTTAAGTGTGAACACATCTTATTCGGTTTTACTGACACACCAATTCTAGATAGGAGCAAGTATAAAAAAGGTCACTTGGTTTTTTTCACTGTAGAACTTGTAACATTTTATCAATGTTTTTATTAATGTAGAACCAAATAAACATAAATAGAAAAAAACAATATTTGATTTGAATTACAACAGTTATATTAAATTAAATATATATTGCTTTTATGACGGTAGAAAGTTACAACTCCGTTGTTTTTAGGTTTTGTGACAAGATTTGCGTTTTCGTGCCAAACAAATCGTACACGGATTTAAAGTTCAATTCCCAACTTTAACCTATTTGAACATGTCCCACTCTTGAAGCGGTGTTTCGATAAAATGTGAATTTGTATCCTCGGAACGAAAATCCTATATTATATAATTCATACACTAATTTTGACGCCATTAACAAATTTCCAATTAAATCACGCAAATCCTTTCAAGCTTTATCAACGCTACTGCACCCCGTGTCGCATAAACACACCAAATACAGTTAATAGTCTATCAAAATAATTACACACAACACACACATGCGCACTTAAGTCAAACATGAGTGATTAGTAAAGTTCGTGTCTATTTATTTTAAATGTTGAATCACAGAGCTTTTAACACAAACTACATTTCGTCTGTTTGTCTTCGTGGTTGAGTAACATCAAACTATTACACGAACACACGCCCGCGGTCTTTATTAGGTTCAGCTCAATTTTACCAGACTGGAGTGTAATATAACCCAAACTAAAATCCCTTTAGATGAAAAAAAAAAAAACAATATATTCTTTGAATTTTTTTTTATTCTTGTACCCTTTAAAAAAAAACAAGTGTTGCCTGGAAACCGGTCGTGAGTTAGATTAATAATAAAAAAGGAGTTAAAAACAAAGTTTTTTCATTTAAATAGTTAATATATTCTTTACTTACATTTACACATTTGAGTCACTATGCTATTCTAAAACTTTCTTATCGATAAATTTAACTACATTATTTGTTTTAAATATTGAAAATATGTGTCAGTCGCATTTGATTAATAGGTACCTATCTCCTTAAATTTATTCTACACTTCCCCTTTTTATATGATTGACACAAAAAACTTGTTATGTCAATGTTTAACATTTTTTAATAATCACACAAAATAAATAGTCAGTTATATTAGGTAGGCATATTTATTTTTAATAAAGAATTTGAAAAATAACGTTTTTGGAGCAATACAAATAGTAGATATTTTAAAATAATTACCGAATAATTCTTTGAGACAATAACCTAAAGTGTTTCTTAACTTTTACGCTCACTTCGCTAAACCAAAAAATAGGTTTGGGTATATTATTATTGAATCAACATTTTAAACAATTGAAACATGTCAAACTTTCTCTACCAGCTGACGGTGAGGTTTTTCCTTTTTGGCATATTCCTATCGTATCTCCGAGTAAATAAACATCATCATTATCTCGGTTTAAGTAAAGTGAGTGCCTCAACACTCTGGATTATTATATTATGAACTCAAAGGGAAATTTTTACAATGTTCTAGAATGTCAAAGGCCAGGATTACTGCCAGTTTTTACACTAAACAGCCCGTTCCGTCACACTGCGTAATTAAAATTTCGCTCGGAAAAAGCACGCGGTGCAGTGATTAATTTTCATTTTAGGCTTGATCAAATTATGAATTTAAAAAGTTTTGTGTTAGTAAGTATTAATTTCGTGTTATGATTGATATAAATCCAATCCAATCATCGTCTTAGGCTGTCTACAGAAAACGATTTCTGAGATTTATAAACAGAAAAGAAAATGATTCCTGCATATCTATCTTGTTTAGCAGTTTTTTTTGTTAGTTGTAAATATCCGAAAATATGAAGATTTAAGCACAATTTTTACTAATATTCACGATTTCTTTAAACACGAAAACCCGGTATTTGCTAGGTCAAGTAAGGGATGTAACCCTTGACCATAGTCCTATATATATTTTAATAAATTAATCGTTTTTAATTTCTTTTACACCCAACAAATTAATCCTTAAAATTCGAAACAGCTCTATTGTAAAATTTCCATGAAGACGTCTAGTAAACAAATTGTGAATATACTTGTGTTGGTCGTATTGTTACCTGGTGGTCTAAGTATCTCCATTGTTGCAGATCCTCCTGAGATCACGACCAAGCCGCGCAACCAGCAGGTCCGGGCGGGGGGCATAGCCTCCTTCTACTGCAACGCCAGGGGGGACCCGCCCCCCGTCATACAGTGGAAGAAGAACGGGAAACGTGTCTCAGGTAAGTGAACTTGTAACTGTATTTCATAACCTATTATATTGAAAAAGAAAACATATAAACAGATCGGAGATCTCATTGCATAGATTCTTGAAAAAAATCTGCTTTCCTATCCTCATTTCGTTTGAGTATATTTCAGTCAAAGGCTGTTTCAAACTTCATGCCATAGGCCATGTTGCAAAGGTTAATAAATACGTCGTCATCATAATTATTTCCTTACCTATTTTCTATGTTAAACAAGTAAACAAACTTACTATTATATTTGGTAATGTATCCAAAATAAAACAAGTTTATAGAGATTTAAAATATTCCTCTAATATACTCAGTATACCCTAATTGAATTTTAATTACTCTACTTACCCTGGCTTGTATAGAAATCCACAAACAAAAAATAGCAATTATTTTAGTATATAAGGAAACTTTGTAAATATTTAAGTTAGTTTGTTTGAAAATGTCCTAACAAGACAAAACGCGTCACACAATATCCCCTTTGTATATATAAAAAATAAAGTAGAATTATAATCCAATAAACTTGTTTTATTTTGGATACATTACCAAATTTAATATGGAATTCTACCAATTGTCTGCATACACAATAAATTACTATTATATACTATTACCACTACTACTACTACTACTACTCTCCCTTATTCGCATCCAATGGTGCATAGGGAACTGCATTGGTACACCAAGTGCAGTGTATCTTGATCATTTGAGTATATGAAGGTAGGATGATCAGTCTTAAGCTTCAGTACCAGTCCAAGGTATATTAATACGAAAATCACATGTAAATAAATATTTCATGTTGTGAATCGAACCCGCGACCTCATGCACGGTAGCTAAATGCGCTTCCACTATGCTACGAGGCGGACACTATTATTTTTATATAGCCAACAGTTAACAGTTTGATAGGTATAACGTTTTTAAATATCCTGTGAAATAGTAACCTATGTTCGCTTTTATGTATTTTTCAAAACTTTATATAGACTCCATTTAGTAAATTTGAAGGCGAGTCTTTAGAGAGCTCGCATAATAAATGGAAATACTTGGTCGTTGGCAAAGGAGAGAGGCTGCCAGGAGGAGCTCTCTGTAATTTGGTAGTCTTCAAAACTAAGTGCATGAAGAATACGGTTCAAGAGTTAACATTATGTTATTACTCAATTCAAATAATGCTATGGAATTTTTATTCTTTTTATAATCGTTTGATTCTACAGCCTGAATGACGGGCATTTCAAAAAGGGGAGATATATAGCTGCACCCTGTATTTTTTCATAGATCTGTAGGTTTCGACAACAAAGAAGTCAACTTGTTAAAAAAGCAATTTTCTTGAGCTTCATTATTTTTATTGTTACAATTAGTGAATTTGAATTTTTAACTTCAAGAACTTACGAGTATATCGAAGGATATAAATAACTTTGCTATACAGTCAGGCAGAAGTTTATAAAATGTATTTGGTCTCGTCTAAAGTCTCTAGAAGCAGCTAATTGCATATCGTCTCACGCATGGAGTGAAATTAATTTATTTCGTGTTTACAACTTTAGTGGGTAAATGTTTCAACTTCGTCTTTCTTAGGAATTCACCTTAACTCATTCTTAGGTGGATGGTTGGTTTAATTCATTCTTCCCTCCGGCGCACTTCCCTATTTACACTACACTCCGACATAATAAATACTTCCGACTAACGTAAAACATCCATTTCTTGGCTGAATTCATTTTAAGTTCGTATTCGGTATAATACAAATGAATCTAGTATTATTACTGCTTAGCAATTTTATAATTATTTTATTTATTTATGATTTAGACTGGAATATTTATGATTTATATGTGGAATATGGATTCCACAAACTGCCACCGAGCTAAGCGATCGCGATCGGGTGCCAGTTTCCGTAAATGCTTCTAAGTCAGGTCTACGTCCCAGCTTTGACATTAACTACCGATGGATTGTTAATATTGGACGTCCTGGATGTCCTGTTCCAATAGTACTAATATTTTTTTCCTAATTTTAAATTCATGTTATGGTCAAATCTACTATCACTATTTTAACGTAATGTAATACCACTTAATTAACTGTATTTGATAAAAAATTTCTACGGATGTTATTTTGTATTTTTAGATTGAAGATACCGTAATATTTCCTTTAGTTAATAAATTGCAAGTCTGGCGTTAGTATTTATATTACTGGTTCCTGCGATATGTGATGAAATAATTTCCTAAGTAAAAATTCATTTCAGTTTGTGGCGACACGACGCGACGGTTACGTCAGTAAAAAAAATATTTGTATAAAACATAAATATTTTGTATGTATTTACATAGTGATGTTGTGAGACCGTGTCAAATAGGTCTTTCGTACTTGTTTCGCTTCAAAAAACTGAACACTTAAGTAGTATCCGCTAGTTTTATGGTTGTTCATACATAATAATGTGCCTGTGTCAAACAGTAGGATCAACAGGATCATGATCTTTCAAGTTGTGATTAATGAATCTAGTGTAACTTTGACTTTAACCTTTGTCACGATAGACAGCCCCATTTCTATTTCCTTGATTTATAGATCAAAATTTCAATGAAATCAGCGCTTTTTTGCTTCTTCTCCCATAGGAATTAAGTAATAAGCACCGAGCGATTTAATGCTGACAATGGACTAAAGAGAGACGACGACATTTCGTTGTCTCGCCAGATTTATGGTAACCCTGTCGTTGGCGAAGTGTTGCCAGTTGCCATGTGCTGCCGGCAATTACCGACTTGCGAGAGCGCCATGTGTCTTTGATTTTACTTTTCTTCATTTTATATCTTCTCCATTCGAAGTGTACAACTCCATAAAGATATTTGCTATCGTCTGTTTTTATTTTTAAGAACAAAATCTTATTTCGCTTATTGAGTCTGCTGTAATGGGCGTAGTTTTCTGTACTCCCGCACTAAAGTAGTATCGCCAGATGCATTGTACACTTTCTTTTACAACATAAAACATTTTCTCTTTGCTATCATGATTCATAACATATTATGTTCTTTTGCGACGTTAGAATTTATTTATTTATTTGAATCTTCATGTACACTTACATAGCAAGAGTACAAGGGCGGGCTTATTGCTTTTAAGCAATATCTTCCAACCAACCCTTTTTATGTTGGATTTTTATTTTTTTACAAGAATTTTATGTTGTATCATGCATATAGTATCTTACTCACATTAATGAAGCCATCTTTTTTTACTTGAACCTATGATGGGAGATGGGAGCACATACATTTATATTATATTACACAAATCTTATTTCATAAGACCTGTAATCCTTTAAAATTATTGTATTTTTTATTTTTATAACAATATAACAATTTTTTTTTTAAAGTTTTCTTCGAGCGACCTTATACTGGATTTCACTATTAAGTTTTATATTTCAGGAGCCCAGTCTCGCTACAACGTCCACGAGTACACGGGAGGCGCACTGCTCCGTATAGACCCCGTGAGAGCAGGGCAGAGACGACGCCACGTACGAGTGCGTCGCGGAGAACGGCGTCGGGGACGCGTCAATGCGGAGGCTATACTGGCTGTGTTCGAATGTAAGTACAAATAACGTTATATCATAATGTTACAATTATAGCCGGTTCTAAATAAATACCTTCCTGTTCAGATTTGTGTCATGGTCACGTATGTGCACGGTCATGCTATTTATAATTTGGGGCGGGGTCAATTATTAAACTTGAACATATGGAGATTCCACAAATTGCATCCGAACTAAGCGATTGACCGCCATTTCCCGCGCGTCTCCCCAAGTCAGGTTTTCATCATTCATTCATTCATTTTAGAATATAAACAATGACAAAGAAAAACATTTAAATATTGATGTATTTAATGATAGATGTGGTGAATTCAAGAGGAACTTGAAATCTTTTTATAACCTCTGATTGAACATATTTATACGAAATACTTGAAGCTTTTCAAACCTGAAAATTGTATACGAGTATTATAATGCTGATGTGCAATAAAACCGTGTATGTAAATCTGTAATATGTAAAATGTTATTATTATCACATAAAGATTTACCTGTAAAAATAAATAAATAAATAATTTTATACTCATTGGTTAACGAAAAATGTTAAAAATACCCAAAAAGACAATAAATTTGTTCTCTTGGGGTAACCCGTGCCATCAATTAAATACTTTTTTTTAATGGAATAATTCTTTAAGCATACTGAAAACATGACATTATTATGGTAGTAGGAACTCAGCTATGCGGATATTCGATTTTTTTAAATAATAATGTAATAGTAAACTTTTACTTCTGGGTGTAGGTTTAAACAATGATTGTATATAATTTTTGACGTAATGTAATAAACCGTTTAACACGAAATGATTAAATGTGTCTTTGGTAATTCAGCTTGGTATGTGTGATTCACATTGCGTGGTATTATCTCCGAGACAAGAACGCTATACGCTATACGCTATACCTAACGTGCCTGTTTTATTGTGCCTACTCGGCAATTTTTAAATAATTATCAACGTCAGAGTATTTACTAAAATGAACTTCACATGAAATTAGTTTGTTCGAGTAATACTTCGCCCTTGGGTTCTCGGTACTCGGGCTGTAGTTGGTAGTGAGGAGAACGCCGCCGCCGCGTTGGCGTCGCGTCGGCGTCATGTGCTCACAAGAAGAACCATCACATCTCTATTTAGCATTGTGTACCGGCGCCGGCAGCCTATTGTACGGCCTGAACCCTATACTTGCACATAGCCAAAGTTCCCGGACAATACTCGGGAATTGTTCGGATCTCACAAAAGGTCGAGAGAGCGATCTATTGATTATATCTTCTCCGGGAATTGTTATTGGGTTCTCGGTACTCGGGCTGTAGTTGGTAGTGAGGAGAACGCCGCGTTGGCGGCGCGGCGTCATGTGCTCACAAGAAGAACCATCACATCTCTATTTAGCATTGTGTACCGGCGGCGCGGCTATTGATTATATCTTCTCCGGGAATTGTTATTGGGGTTCTCGGTACTCGGTCTGTAGCCTATTGTACGGCCTGAACCCTATACTTGCACATAGCCAAAGTTCCCGGACAATACTCGGGAATTGTTCGGATCTCACAAAAGGTCGAGAGAGCGATCTATTGATTATATCTTCTCCGGGAATTGTTATTGGGTTCTCGGTACTCGGGCTGTAGTTGGTAGTGAGGAGAACGCGTTGGCGGCGGCGTGTGCTCACAAGAAGAACCATCACATCTCTATTTAGCATTGTGTACGGCGCCGGCAGCCTATTGTACGGCCTGAACCCTATACTTGCACATAGCCAAAGTTCCCGGACAATACTCGGGAATTGTTCGGATCTCACAAAAGGTCGAGAGAGCGATCTATTGATTATATCTTCTCCGGGAATTGTTATTGGGGCGGCGTTCTCGGTACTCGGGCTGTAGTTGGTAGTGAGGAGAACGCCGCGTTGGCGGCGGCGTCATGTGCTCACAAGAAGAACCATCACATCTCTATTTAGCATTGTGTACCGGCGCCGGCAGCCTATTGTACGGCCTGAACCCTATACTTGCACATAGCCAAAGTTCCCGGACAATACTCGGGAATTGTTCGGATCTCACAAAAGGTCGAGAGAGCGATCTATTGATTATATCTTCTCCGGGAATTGTTATTGGCTTTGTGCTGAGGGATATCCGGATCATTCGGTCGGGGGATGCGATGTAAAAAGCGGTTTCGCTCTACAAACACTATAGGAACAAGCATCGCCGCCAAAATTGTATTCCTTTATGGCGTGTTATTTTGACCCAGATGTGGTGCTTCTTTTCCGATGGAATGTTCGGCCCTGTTGAAACAGCTTTTCTTGCGCGGTAATCTCGGCCTCGCTTACAGCCATTTATCCGCCGACATACAGCAACATAAAAGGAAAACATTTTCCCAAAGAAAATACACACCCAAAATAATTTTACGTTAGCACATAATATATTTTCGATAAAAATGTTCAATTTCTCAATACGTTCGGTTGTTGGTTTTTGTTCAATATACCGGATTGATTCCCACTCAACACATTGTACTAGTGTGCAGTTATGTCAGTGTTTGTTTTATTTTCTTCGGTAAGTAGATACATACAGTTTGATACCATATTGATATTACAGAATTTTGAAGCAGTATCGTATATTTGACATCGTCTTGGCAAATATTCACATCTTTAATCCCCTATGGGTAGAAGTTCCAGATGAACCTCCGACGTTCTGACGAGTCTTGCAATACGGCAGCGTCCCAATATAGCGAATGAATATCCTTTACAACCACGAGGGAACGTCCCGTACATGTGCTTTTAAAAGCTTAGGAGGGTGGTGTTTCCTTTCGGTGTCACGCGGATATACCTACTCGTATAGTGACGCGAAACTATCTGCAATATTCACATATTGGAGATGTTACGATATGCTCGTCCCTCTGTTTGTGCTAGAGACAAAATGAAAATATAACGCTCCGATATCGGCTGAAAAAATGAGTATTCCCGCTTCGTGAGATACTCCTAGAGATCGAGGACTTGAATAATATTTCGGAGAAGCCTAAAATTGTTTTCGGATAATTTGAAAATAGTTATCGAATATCGGCAGTATTATAAATTTCGCGAGATTTCCTTATCTCGACGGAACTTCCCCAATAATTGAATTCAAACTCTACCAGTGCTGTTTAATTTTACCGAAGGCCGGATGTAGTAGCGTAGTATAATGTTGGCGCTAAAACGATGCAAAATAAAATATTTGAACATCGATTACGGTTTAAACCGAATGCCTTTCTGGATGTGGTGTAAAATTTCAATAAACGCCTTGCAGACGTTAGATCGAAAACCCGGCAATAAAACGAGGTGTTTAGAAACGTGCTGTGCTTTGTGTAAATAAATGGCAAAGCCGAGACGTGGGATACGCCTCTGGAAAATATCGCGAGAGAACCTTTTTGGCATATCTCTCTGCAATTGATCATTTTCGCCATATGTTACTGTGCTTTTTTAGCTATGATACATATGTGTAAACTGCACAAAAATATGCACGATTTTTGTCATGGTTACTTTGTATAAACTAGATTTTCATCTAAGTCAATCATGGGATCCGCCACGATGAGGACTCTCGGATCGTAAACTTCGTACCGATCGAGTGATCGGAGAATGGAAGCGGACTTACCAGCGCTGGAATCCAAGAGCGGGATATGAAGATGATAGGACCACAGGCAAGGGCGAAGTATCCTGGAATACCCTGGAACACCACGTCGAACTGGACGCGGCGGGACTCAAACGGGGGCACAGCACACTTACTCCTTTTGGTAGTAGATTTCGAGGATTAAAGTCTGGGAGCTTGGAGATGCGGGGATGAGTATCACGAGTTTTAACGAGCGTGGCCGGATGAGAAGGACAGGATACGAGAAGGTAACATGTGCTGCGAGCGCCAGTAACGTTCGCTGCGCTGAGCCGAATATTCGAGATGAATCCCGTCTAGTTGGATAGCAGTTGACAAAACGTAAATGGAATTGCGTGAAGGTTAGGCATACATTTGTTCGAGTATTTCGAACTACTTATACCAGAGAGTATCACTGATGGCCAAAACCATAGCTGCCCGACTTTGAAGTCTCCGACTTCTAAACACTACGCGGTTTGAAAATTCTTGAATTCGAGGATAGCCGGTGTAATAATGAACCAAAAAACGATTTTAGAGAAATAGTAACGAAAAACTAACAAACGATTACGAAAATTAAATCTCCGAACGTTTATTTAAGTTATTGGGTTGCGTCGCGTACTGCGGGATTAAAAACATAGTAGGCGCGCTCATTTACCGTGAGGTAGAACGCCCTTGGTAAATTTTCTGTTGATTTTGCTCGATACGCAAAGTATTATTCGGCATGGCTCCACATGAGACTTTTAAAGGATCCATCACAATTTTGTTTTTATCATTCTTACGATCGTGCAAAATAATCCCGAGATCCTTTAGGGCGGAGGCCGGTTTTCGCCTTTAAAATATACACGAGTACTGTCTCTATGCTACCAAGAATCTCTTCAAGATTCGAGATTTTTCCTGCACGAACCTAGCGAACCGAAAAAGTTAAACACCTATATCCGTACAATTTCTTGAGATTCATGGGAATATGTTTCGGGCCAAGTCTACATTATTAAAGTCGAGAGAGCTATCGAGTTGATTAAATAAGTGGTAATGTTGTCCGTTTACATTTTGGGTTATATAACGCATTAACGTCTTAGACGTTAGTTGAATCAATTACGGTGATGATGAGGGAAATTGTGTAGAGCAATGGTGATTTGCTGGATCTCGATATTCCTTTGAATTACCGATTATGAGATTTGAAGGTTGCGCAGGGCTTTTTTACAAAACGCACTCAGTAACAATGTGCTTCATTTGAAACATGGAGAAAACCAAATCTACAAATCTGCCGTAAGTTTCTGCCCGTTATCATTAGTTACTACAACGAGCGCCGGCAGCCTATGTTATCAATCGCGACGGTGGGAATTCATGAAGATGCGCTAAGAATGACATCATTTGAAATTGATGAAGTGAAGCCAAGTTCCGAGTTCGTTTACATTTCGAATGGAATGCTTGTTCGAGGGTTTACTAAATACAAAAGGATCATGTTAAAGATGGGAGGCGAGAGTAACACATATCGCAATTTATTGAGTTCCGGAATTGAAGCTTAGAATGGGGTCCCATCCAATTTAACACAACTGATTTTCTAGTTACACGCGTGTCTATATTCGGCGCTAAGATTTGAGGAGACTTGCTGCATTTATACAATGTGTGACGACCATCGCACAGAGAGGACAGTTATAATTTAAGCGACTACTGATTGACTCACAGAATTTGTCTTAGCTATTTATTTCTAGTGTCATCAGAATTAACAATAATTGTCTGCAAAACGATTTACTTTTTAGAGTTCTATACATTCGGACATTGAGTAACCGGCGGGCCGACAGCCTATTTGTAACTTTATAAACCCTATCCTGCGAGATAGCCCGAATTTCCCGGACAAATACTCGAGAATCTCTGTTATTTGTTTCGAATAAGGTTACAGAGAGTTATCTCATAGTTTTTTTTTAATGCGATTATTCAAACAACATAAAGTCGTACGGGATCTCGGGATCTGGACAATCGAGAGTCCGGGGGATGCCATAGTGGAACGACGAATATCCGCTCTACAAATCACTATAGGGAAGACAACATGAAAGATACTTTAATCGGGTTTCAAATTGAAAATATCCTGTTAAGTATGTAGTAGTAATTCGCGTTTCTTCTTTTAGTATTTTTTGATTTTTATTTTTTTCCGGATGGAAGTTCGGGGGCCCCTGTTTGAAACAGCTTTAACTTGCGCGAAGATGCGCTAATCCCATTACAGCCATTTAACGAGCTTTCCCTTAGTCACCACAGCCGGATTAACAATTGGTACTTTTTCATAATTTTTACAGGCCATCATAATTTAGATGCACTAAGGAATTGATATATTTTCTGATAGATTATCCTCAGTTTCTGTATACGTGACCGTATTTGTTGGTTTTTGTTCACTCTATAGCTCTCAATTCGGTTGTCGACATTTTGTTCTGTGAGGCGCAGGCGCGTCAGGTGTTATAGAATTATATATATTCTTCGATCTCGACGTTTCTTTGCTCTCGGGTACTGGATTAAAACATACATAATTCGTCAAAGGACTGCCTGTAACGAAAGTCCACTGTGACATTGGGCGTCCATGGCGAAATAGTTCCACATTCGATTTGTAATGCCAACTAATAGGGTAGAAATGTCCAGAGATCTATTTCCGAAACGTCTTCTGACGTTTCAGTCAAATATGAAAGATAAGAACAAAAAAATGTCGCGAGCGTCCCAATTATTTCTAGTTGATAGAATCTTATAAATCAAATACCAACGATTATTAATTTAGTTCACGTCCATGTACTGGTAAAACGCATTAGCATTATTAACTTTTTGTCTCCTCCATTTTTGTTTACGCGGATCTACCTAACCGATAGTGACCGCCGAAACTATTTGGACACGCAGTAAACTATAGTTCGAGTTACGATATAAAGATCCCTCTGTAATGTGCTAGAGGTCAATAATGAATTATGTATATTACGGACGAATGTTAGTGAACAGCAAATAAACTGGTTATTCGCCGCAGTCGTGAAGATGCACAAAGAGATCGATGATACTTTAATTTTGTGAAAGAAAAATGCACAATATAAATCTTGTAAACGCGTCAATATTATAATTACTAGTTATCTACAATCGGCATTCATAAAATAAATTTTCGCGAGATTTATTTATGTTGACGGAACTTTAGAAGAATTACGGGTTTATAAATACGTACAAACGCTGTTTAATTTTAAATCCGGTACGATAAGGACCAATGGATCCGAGTAGCGATGTATACTCTTGGTAAACTTTCGTCCGATCGAGATCGGAAATATTTGAAGATCGAACTTACACGTGCTGGAACTCAAGGGCTTTCGTGATGTAGATGAACAGGACCACCAGACGGCTTGCAGAGTTAGATCCTGGAATACCCTGGCACACCACGTGAGCTGGCGCGGTCGGGGGACGTGCAATACGAGGGGCACAGCAATTTACTCATTTTGGTCGAGGGGTTTCGGGATTGGAGTCTCAGGAAAACATCGCGAGAGATACGATTGTACGAAGATTTCACTTAGCGATGAAGCAGTGCATAAAAGGGGTTCGGCTGAATTGATTGGAGGAAAGATCAGGATCCACGTCTTCTTACGGATGTTGCGATGGTATGAGTAGCCGTTTTGTCATGCCGCTCTGAAATTGATCATATTCGAGATCATGAATTTTAGTATGGATTTTTAGGTGACTACATACGTGTAATGAATTGGGTGAAATATAGGCGATTACAATTTGTCAGAGGATTTTCGGAACTACTATACCAGAGAGTATCAATGGAGGCCAAACCACCAACTATCGCGATCAAATGCCATTTATTTATCACGCGTATTCATTGAAAATATACCTTAGCGTAAATGGTAATTAATTTACAATATTCGTAACCGCCGTAGATCGGGCACATTATATGGTTACAGGAACTACGTCCCTGTATGCATTAGAACGGGGCAATGTTCCTATGGTTATTGCATATTTATCGATCCTACAAATTCAGAGGGAGACATTTTACTGAAACTGCAGTGAACATCAGAACATTTACAAAACATGGGCTATATAAACTAGCACCAGCGTGATATACGTGCTGGTTAGTTACTTTGGTTACGATACAGAGCTATATTGAACCTAGGACCAGTATCTCAGTCGTACTTTGGAGTTTATGTAGGTACTCTACTGAATATACTCTGACAGCAGGATAAGCACATAATGGAAACTGTAATCAATTCTTGTCCTATCTATTTTAATCCTATCTTCAATACCGATTATTATAATGTCGCTAAGACATTCAACAGATCCATAAATCATTCCTCTTAGTAAAAATTAGCTAATCTGTAATGGAAAATAAGATTACTAGCAGTGTTATCTATTACCCTTAAATACGTACAAAAAAAAAATCGCAATTTAGCTTTTTAATCTCAAAATAAGGAAGGAATTGAACGTACTTGAGTGTTAATTTAGACAAGATGTGTGGAAGATTGTATATTTATTTAGTAGTCACTGAGAAAACATATAAAAATGTGGTTTGTGAGAGAAAGAGTATTAACAATCCTTTAGAGGTAAAGTTAATGTACTGTACTTGAAATTTAGTTTTTGCGCTTATCATTATGTGATTTTTTGATTAGCCATCAAATAAAATGGTAACAACGTGGATATATTTTCGTAATATTATTTTTAAAAAGTCTAAGATTTGCGCCATAGAATCTTCGTGAAGTAACAGCCTGCTACAGAACTCTTACTCTGAAAACTACTAAGAACTTTTACCAAAGATTTTCTGTTTCTTTCGCGAAACTCTTAACCGAGACTACCACCTTCCATACGGGGAGATTTCAGTTTATATTCAGTAAAGAGTGATACAGTTTGAGAACCTTCATTTTTTAAATTTTTTATCTAGTGAAGTCAAGACTCGGAAAGTGGTAGGATTCAAGGGTGAGAAATGAGAGTATCTCGTAAAGATAAAATTGTTCGACTGAAACATAAATAGGTCAATGTAATTCCAATTCACAACTGAAAGGTTTTCGTTTTAAATTAATTAAATTACCACAGAAACACCATGGTGAATTTCTTTTTCATATAAATCTGTAATGTAACACACAACATGAATAGTTTTGCATTTTTTTAAGTATTAAAGGACGCAATTAAAATCTTTATCCGAATCTAGGAGTTTATTGATTATGTATATTTGCTATCCTAGACCGAATTTCAAAGCCAAATGGATTAAGTTACTGTTTCATGAACTTAAATTTTGAATCATCTAACTTTACATTTAAAAAAGGCATACGCGTTGATGCTCACGGATGAAAACACGTTGCTTCTCTCATTATTTTACGTTATTTACGCAAACTTTTGATTTAACAAGAAAATGTCAAATAACGGTCTCAAAACCAAACCCGGTA
Organism: Micrasema minimum; assembly: GCA_022494985.1. Lineage (NCBI taxonomy): Eukaryota > Metazoa > Arthropoda > Insecta > Trichoptera > Brachycentridae > Micrasema > Micrasema minimum. The sequence goes on along the minus strand of JAGVSP010003572.1, from coordinate 672 downwards.
CAAGTGACGTAAAGATTAAAAGGATACGAGCTAGTATCTTGTATTTTACTGAGAGGTAAAATATTGTACTATATACAACATCGTCCTTACGTCATTTGATTTCCGGTTTTTTTCAAATTAATTTAATAACTCTGTTCCCAGTGCTGGCTTGTATCATGTTTGAATACTTATATTCGCTTACCGTAATATGTTCACTACTTTGTGTTTGTATCGCCGGATCACAACACAAAAACGATTAAGGAGTGTTGCTTTTTATACTACTATCTTCAGATGGGAGCTATCAGAGCTTGGTCTGGGGGAGGGTGTTCAGGATGTACGGCTGCGTGTTTAGTATTGTTACAGAGAATATCGATTTTTGGCTCAAGCCGTGGCGCCACTCTCAGCCGTACGATAGTGTGCCTCTGGCAATTACATCCCCAACCCCCAGCCCCGACCCGAATTGTGGTATACCCGGCCGAACAGCGCCATATCGCGCTGAGATTTCATCAGTCCCCGAACTGGAAATCCCAGACTGAAGCTCTCCTGCATGTAGAGATATATGCGGGAGATTTTTCTTCAGCATTTGGAATTAATCTCGGGAATTTCCTCGTCAACATCAAAAATGCGGTTTCGTGTGTATTTTTAACTTGTAAATTATACCCTGAAAATAAAGCGTTGCTTTTTAAAATGTAC
>JAGVSP010003571.1:0-20000 GCA_022494985.1 Micrasema minimum | reverse complement strand
TGGGGTGGGCGGTCGGTCGGGGCCGGCGCTCGCACCGGCGCCGGCCAGCGGGGGGCCTGGGGGTTGGCGGGGGGCGTGCGGTCTGCGGGCTTGCCGTGCGGGTGCGCGGGGGCATCTGTGGGGGTGGTTTTCTTGAATTGGGATTTATATTGTAGCTATATATAAGTTGTGAATTGGTAATTTAATCATGGTTAGAGGTGATGTGTGTGGGCCCGGTTAATTGTAATATTAGGGGTTATGGGGGCAGTATGTATGGTATATTGCAAGATGGTGTCGAGGTTGACCCCCCTATTCCTCCCCACACCCCAAATAATCCGGAGTTCAAGAAACCTAAGTGAGGGGGCATTGGTCTGGCGGCCTTGGTTTTGTTTCGTGTTTCGGGGTGGTGTTGACATGTGTAGAACCCAGTCTCCGCAGATTATAATTTTCGCGCGGTGTCGCGTGTGGGGGGCGTGTCGTGTTGATCGCGTTGCTTTACAGGGCCGGCGGGCCCTTACCTTAGTTCGTTGCGCGTGTTGTTGTTTTTGTTTTGTTTTGAAGCGCCCAATGAGCCCCCGCACAATGGGGGGAAAAAGAGGGGGGAACGTTATGTTGGTGGGAAAAATTGATGTGAAGAAGGGAAGAAAGGGGAAGAGAAAGGGGGGGTTTGGGGGGGAAACAAGACCGGGGGAAGTATTGAAGGAGGGGGGAAGGGAAACTGATGAAGTCAGGGGTGAAGGTCAGGACTAGAGCGAAGACCAGGGATGAAAACAAGACATAGGAGACAAAAGGAAAGGAGAAGAAGAAGGAAGAAACGAAAGACCAAAAGTCATTGGATGAATAGAAATGTAGAGGGGAAAAGGAATGTCGGTTGGCGGGGGGATGAAGACTGGGGACGGGAATTTGGAACGGGAGGAAGAGATATTCGGTACTGTTGAAGAATGGGGGGTTGAGTGGGGGATAAGAAAAATGAAGACCCCCACCCTGACTGAGAAAAAACAAAAAGACAAGACGCGTCCCACGCCCCTCCCACTTTTGTGTTGAGCCGCACTTTTTTTTTGAGGCAGCGCCTGCAGACAATAGAATGGAATTTGTTTGTAATGCCGGTTTTTGCAGGTTCAGTCTGGCCGTCGGCTTGAGCGCTGTTTTGGCGGGCCGGCCGGGCGTGCGGCTGCCCGCCCCCCCGTTAGCTAAGCCACCCCTGGGCCCGTACCCCCCCGCCCCCCTCCGCGATTTTAGAGCACCAGCATGCTCCTCCTCAGGATAGATGAGGCAGTGGAATTGTTTTTGTGTTGGATTTCTCTCATGGTTTGTAGTGAGGTTTGGTGAGTGATAAGATTTTGAGTGTGATGCCCTCTTTTTTTGCCGAACCGGGTTCTTATATGTGCCAGCAAGCCCGCCGTGTGCCCAGGGTGACGGTTCAGACTAGGCAGTCCGTTGTTGTTGGATTTGGGCCAAGTGGTCGTTTGGGTTGAGTTGTAGAAAGACTGAAAAAAGATTGGTTGGTTTGTTTGTTTGGGTGGGTTAAGGGTCCTGGGTGGATGAGGGGGGGGTGTGGATATAACTGTTCGGATACCTGGATGTTAGTTGGATGGTGGAACGGGAGGGATTTGTGGGGGCACCGTTGCCCGCCTCGCGGGCATGTCGGGGGGGGGGGTTGTTCTACTTACGGAGCTGGGCCCGCCACAGTTCGAGGGCTGTGGCGTTAAGTCGTAGGGGGTATGGGGTGGTTACTAAACGGGAGGTCGTGCGGCCCACTAGGCTGGCGGGGTGGGGTTGGGTGGGTTAGAAATAGAAGATTGCAAATCGGGTGGGGCCTTTGTTCACCACAAAACTAACTATGAATTTCTTGCCCCATGGTGCTCGATTGTGTTCGTATGTAAACTCAAGACGTGGGAGAAGTTCTGGTCTGCTGCGGTGATTGATGGGAAACTTGCGCTGTAGTTGTTGTGTATATTCCTAGTTCACCTGAAATTTGTAGTACCCCCGATCCGGTCTTGTGTGGGACATGGGGGACTCAGTGGGATGCGTTCGGGCTAGCTTCTACCCATAGTGAATGTTTCTCTGGCACGTTTTTTTTACGGCTTGTTAGTCGTTTTATGCTAGAAACTAGGTTGTTGATAAATGGATTTTTTTCCGTGTTAAATATAATATTAAAAATAAAATATTAAATAATATTAATTTGTTCAGTAGCCAGCATGATTTTATTTATTACGTTTTTAACTTAACTTTTGTATAGCACTTTGACTGTAGTTTTCCATATATTATAGAAATAAAAAACTACTTTTTTTTTATTGTTAACTACCCGTTTTGGTGTTAGTACCGTTTCTTCGGGCTTTGGTTAATATAAAAAATTGAAAAACTACGGAACGTGTCGCTACCCAACTTTAATGCTCTAGTCGAGTCGTGTCTTCGTCTTCTTGTTTTGTAGAGAAAGTGCCTCCCTCCACGTTCCCAGATTTGAGGGGAAGGATGAAGGGGATGAGGGAAAAATAGTTTTATATTGTTTCTATAATAGGATAGGGTAATGGGGAGGAAGGGGGAATGTATACAGGGGCGTGAAAGAAAAAAGGATAGGAGGGGAATTGTTAATGTGGGGAGGGGGAGAAAAGGAGGGAAGATAGAGGGGAAGTCGTAATGTTGTCTTTTTCAACCAGGGGGAAGGAGAGAGGGGGGGGAAGGGGGGAGAGTTAGGATAAGGGTCGGGAAGAGTGGGGGGGGGGAAAAGAAGGGAGGAAGAGGGAGGGAGAGGGAGATGAGGGCGGGAAAGTTAGGGGAGGGGAGGGGGAAAAGTTGCCTCCCTCCAAATGTAAAGAGATAGGTTAGTAAGGTTGTGGGGTGTGGCGGGCGGGTGCTATACACTGGCGCACCGCTCAGCCAGTTCGGGTGCGGACTGCCACTTCTGGTGTTCCCAGTGTAGGTGAGGTGGGTAGTGTTTTGACCCGGGGGGTTCAGCGTAGTGGCCGGTGCGAGCTTTGGCTTGGTCATCGCCCGCGCGCCTGTTTCCCGCGCAAGGTGTTGTGCAGGTTTGGATCCTTTGAAAGAGCCGGGTGGGTTGACGCGGCGTCGTGGCTGCGGTCCTCTATTCCAGCAGCAGCCATGGGGGGGGGGCCGACCGGGCAGGCCTGGGCGCCCCCGTTGAGGATGGCTACATCCACAGCAACGGGACTAACGGTTGGGACCCTCTCTAAGTGTGTGAGGGGGATGGGTAGGTATGCGGGTGGGCGCCTTAGCCATCATTTGTGCCAGCTGTGGCGGGGCAGCGGGTGTGGGTTGGGGGGGGGTTGGCGCATTCGCTGTGGGTGTGCGCGTATAGGTGTTCGCCGCACATCATGAGCTGGTTTGTCTGCGAGTATGGCCATCAGCCCTAGCCCCAGCAGCGCCAAGTAGCAGTTTCTGGCCCCTTGCCCCGCCCCCCCTCCCCCCCTGTCCCAGCCTGGGGCGTCGCAGGTCGCAGCCTGAAATGTGCAGTGTAGTAGTTGGATTCGCGTTTTCGTCTCGGCCGCGCCTTAGGGGCCTGGCATCTTTTTGCCTTTCCGCGCACGCAGCTAGTGTACCTTGGGATAATGTTTTTTTAAACAATTAGTAACTTTGCCACTGTTTTATATCTCCTCCTGATAATTATTTTTTTTCTAATTTTATTTAGCGGGGTGACTATTTAACTATGCAAATAAAAAAAAAAATTGTTTTTTTTTTGTGTTGTCTTAATTGTTTTAGAGAGATACGATTTTTTGTATAGTTGCACATTTTAAATTGCCCAACCATAATACCACCGTGTACTTAAAGTGCGTCGTTTTTGCAGGGTGAGTCATTAAAACAGGTGGCTTAACGATGCGGCGGTAGGTGGTGTATTCTCCAGTCAGTAACATAAAACTGTCAAAAATTCTATGCAAACTGACGCGGGATCGGGACTGGCCGGAGCCACAGATAATATACCCTTTCAACTACCCCTTCCCTCCTAAAACTTTGGCACGTTTAACGCTAGGTTCTTAGGAGACTGAATGGCCGGACATCTTGTTATTGCGATAGAAGCGTGTTGTGTAGATCTGTATGCCATATTATTAAAATTCATGGAACGCGGGGTTCCACTTTCTTAAATGTTGTGGGCTACGTTGTGTTTAAAAATGGGAATTGGAAACACTTCATTAAATACAAGAGGGAGGTGACGTCATTGTTTATAGATTTTGAAAGATATGTTATTCTTCAACTTTTTCATTTATTTTTGCGGGACATTTTTTTTGGATATTTACATCCATCTTCATATTTTTTTTAATATTCGCGTCTAAACTAAGCAGCATTTTTTAAAATTCAATTCCGAGTAGTAGCAGTGGATTTCCTCATCTTAAGGATCTTATCAACGTCTATACAGGTCACATTCAGTCGAGGTCAATGACTGATAAGGGGAATGAAATATATTAGTGATGTCGGCATTCCGTTGCACATCGCGATGTCCCTCTGGCATGTGTCTGCCCTCGAAGCCGTCCTCGCACTCGCAGTCAGTTATAGCGGGCCCACCGCGGTCACGCACACGCCCCACGGGCCGCACGGGAGACGACTAGCACTCGTTGATGTTGATCTCACTCTGCGGGCCGTATGCCGGCTTATTGCAGAGCACCGATACTGGACAAGAGATAAACTTGCTGCGTGGGGGAGGAATGGATTAATGTAGGGTCATCCTTGGAGGTGCAGTGCGTAGTGGGGGTTAGCTGGTTGGATAATTTATTGACATTGTAACTTTCGTACAATTAGTTTTTTTTTTTTTGATTCTACCACAGATGATCCAGATCGCCATTTGTTCACTGATTTTGTCATGTATAGGGTAGTGAGGCAGCGCCATCTATCCGACACTACACTTACAACTAATAGATATGGAATCGTAGTAGTAAAATAGTAGGCTGGTAATTTAAAACTGTTTTTTCTATTGGAAATTATTCGTGTTTATTTTATGGATTAATCCGTTCGTAGACAAGAGTACTGGGACATTTGATCAACTTCTGCTGATTCTAATTATTTAGTAGATGAAGGCAGAATTGGAAAATGTTACAGATCACAAGTCGTTAGTCTTGTCTCCTCGCCTTAAATTATTGATGAAACCTTATTAGATTAATTAAGCCAGCGCAATACCCAGCTGAGCATTTTGGTTTTTGCCAATCATCGACCATATTACAAGTGCTAACTCCCGCGATGTGAAGTATGCACCGCACTGGCAAAAATTGTATACTAACCAAAATTGTTGTTATTCTACTAAAATCTAGTGCATTTTATTGGGAACTATGTACTGGATTGGGCATTCTCTGGCACCGGTATGAATGGCTACCTACTGTTGTAATCATCATTGAAAATTGTTCGATGTAAAAGCCCTATATGGGCGTAAAAAACAATAAAAGAAATAATAAGATTAAGATATAGACTAATTTAGGTAATAACCCGCTGGCATGGGCGTCAGCTGAACTCCTGGTAGAAATGCAGCGGCAGAAACAGAAGCATGTTGAGCTCCTACGTCTTTGGAGACGGGCTGACGCGGGGTTCCGAAGGACGTGTTCGGTACAGCGACTACTATGTGTGCTGCGCGCGAGGGCTCACGCCCCGCGGGTTCCTGGCATGGGGCTCGACTTCTCCCTCGGGTTGATAGAGTTCAGCACTTTGCTCAATGGGTTAGGGGGTGGGCGGAGTAGGGCCGAATGACATGGGCTGGCAGGTTTTTGTGATGGATATTCTCTTCCTGGACACGGTTTTAAACGAGGTTACAATGTAGGTTAGAGACTATTCCTATAGGAAAAAGTGCACATAAATCATATTGGAACAGCGTGGGATCACAGGGTAAGGGTAATTTGACTAAATAAATAATGGTTGTCTTACCTGGGCGTCGAGTTGTCCGGTAGCGGAGATAGGCTTCCTGAATATATTCACTACCGTTGATCTTCTCTTGGACCAGCGTCGAGTTACGGACGACCTGAGAGGAAACAAAGGACGGATTACTTGGATGGAGTTGTTTGCTGAACTGATGTAGAAATTAATACTGTGGTGATCTACTTTGACTTTATCAATTATTTACTGTGTTTAGAACTTTGAACAAGAATTTCAGAGAAGTGACATTCCATACTACCATGTCTGAGGTGTCTAGTTACCCACTATGTCACTCACTACGTCGACTACGTCATCAATAGACAGCTGTATCACACGATTCATGTATTGCTAAAAAAGCGTATTTTTTTAGAAAATTTGTCCCCCTCTTGTGAATTCTGAATTCTGAATAGTGAATTCTTGTTCGAAGATTGTAACTGTGATTTTTTCTATCTTTCTTAGTAAAAATGCTTAGCATTTAAAATCATCGCTTCATTCTCAGACGAATAGTGTGTAAATTAATAGAATATTTTTAACAACATAATGGACTCTGTCCGTCAATAAATAATTAATAATAATTAAAATAATTACATTTTGAACCTATTACAAATACTTGTAGACAAATTACTGGGATTATACCCATGCTGGGCTGACATCAGATATTATTGATATCTCAACATGAGAACAGAGAAACTCTGGAAACGAAATGTGGGTTATCTAGGCGTTAACAGGGCTTATGACCTGTCATTGGCTGGGCTTAAGTGGCCACTTGATGTACTACAAACATTCCCCAATTCCGCCCATCATCTGACAACCATTATATGACAAATTTTTTAAATTCTATTATATGTTGAGTTTGTACAGAAGTATCCACATTCGAGTTGGTTTTTTGACAGATTTTTAATATTTTTCAATATTTTTTTTTTATAGTGACATCATTGGTTGGAGATTGACCTGTATGAGATGGTTGAAGCCATTGTCCAGACGGTTCCCTCCGACCGTGTACGCCTCCGAGGTCTGGTTGAACTGCAGCCGGACCAGGAGCTCTCCCTTCCCCAGGGACGCCGCCACAAAGGAGTCCTCGGAGGACCCCGCACTGAAATAATCAAAAATAGATGGATAAAGTATTCAGGCGCTCAACAGTTCAGAGTAAAACTAGTCATATAGTCTCACTAGGAACTCACCGCGGCTTGGATCCGAGGTAGAAGATCTGTCCCGACGGCTTCCTGGTCCGTATGAAAACATGGAGATGTCCACGATGGATCGCACGCACCTACGCGCCCGCTGTCGTGCACCGCCACAGTCACGAGGGAGTCCGTCGTGTTCTCGAAACCAAATGTGGCAGCAGTGACATCTGGTGAACAAAATAAATGTTTATTGATATCCCAACAGATACAGAGATATTTGAAATGTTGCCATGATTACACTTGCCCTCTGGTATATTCTCGCTATAATTCAAATTTTTACATAGTGGCAACATTTGTGACAATCATTCTCTTTACAAAAGGTCACCAGCGTGTCAAGAATCCTTCCTTTATTCCTAGTAATTTGGACCGGACACACACCGGTCTACGTTTTGCTGAAAAACCTCCGAAGGCACGTGATTACTTTTGCTAACACGTTATTGAACTATTTGGCCCGGAAAAAATGCCGGGCCATTTGTTTTTTTCCAAGAGATTTCATTTCATTTTGTAATGTAATCACCACGTGCGAAATGACAAACTCTGGAAACAAATGTGGATTATCTTGGCGTTTACAGGGCTTATGACCTGTCATTCACTGGGTGAAAAAATTATATTACAACATTCCCCATTCCGCCCTACATTTGATAACCATACATGACTAATTTGGAAGATATGTATGAATCAACACAGAACGTTTCGCATGTGACATTTTTTCTCACTGTTGACATCTGTTGAGAAAATTGCTAAGCATTTGGCAATCTACTTTTTTCGTGGAGGTAAGATCCATCCGGATTTAATTACGTATTAGAAGACGCCTGAAGATGTCTCTTCATTATACCCACCGCGGTATTCTGTAACTAGTGACAGGACATCTGCGCATACGAATTCAGTACAAAATTGTATGCGCAGTAGTAAAATTAACAGAATTTCTCGGCTGGATATCAATATTATTTGATATTAGCCCAGCATAGGTATAATCCAGTAATTTGTACACATTCAAATGTTGTTGAATCTGTGGCAGAAGAAATGACGTCACGCGGGCGACGCGGGACGAAGGAACAAACGAGCCGAACTTCACCGAACACGCTCGGACAATAGCCGAGAGATATTTTAAACTTCAACGTGATTTTGCGCAGATTTCTTGCCGCCAAATTGTGAGGCAAACTAAATTCGTTTTTCATTTCCATTATTCATTTTAATCGTAGTTTAATTAGTTAAGTTTATTGTATTTTCATTGTATTTAATTTCTCGTTAAATTCTGTGTAATAAATGTGCACTGTAAAACTGTAAGTACTCTTTCATTTCTCTCTGAGCACCCACATAAAGCCTAAACCACCAGGGTAACTATCCTGGTGGCCCACATATCTATTCAATTCAACAGATTCGTTTTCAAAAATCTATAGAGTTCTGCTGCACTGAAAAAATACTCGATACAACAGTCTGTGGAGAGGGTGGGGTGGGGTGGGGTCCACTCACTGTATTGGCAGGTGTGGCCGAGGTAGGGGCGCTGGCAGGTGCAGTGGAAGGAGGTCCACAGGTCGGTGCAGCGCCCGCCCGAGTGGCACGGGTTGACGGGCCCGCACTGCTGCACGCGCGGGCACGAGGCCTGCACGCCGTGCAGCAGCCACGACGCGCTGCCCGAGGACACGGGCACCGGCGCCGGCGAGGCCGAGCCGTCGGGGTCCGTCGTGTTGCCGGGCAGAACCTGAAATCAATATTTACATTTGAAATATATATCCGAAGAGTTTGGAAAGGGAATAGTTGATGTCACAAATGGAACCGGGTCGTGGTTTAGTGGTAGATTCGGAGATTCCGGATTACAACCTCTAGGTTCGAATCTCACTCCAGCACAAATTGTGAATCTACATAATATTTGGAGTCCCCATAGCTTTTTAGAAAATTGAGTACGAAGTTCAAATTGTTATCAAATATCATGTATTAAGCCATAATACTATCCATAAATAAAAAACAGAATTTGTATATGAATTAGTGCAATTGAGGCATATAGAAACAAAGGTGGATGTGTCCACCTGCAGTCGAAAATGAGTTAAATATGCAGTTTTGTTTGGAAAGTTATGTATTTTTTCCATAGAATATTTGTTTGTCAAAAAAACGGCATTAATCCATCTAATTTTAGATTTAAAGTTTTGTTGTTGAAACAAAAACAGCAGTGTCCAATACAAAAACGGCAGAATTGCAAAACTAAACAAACGTTTTTTTCGTGATTGCCAACAATTGAAGAAAGTGGACACTTCCGCCTTTGTTGTTATATGCCTCAATTTTACTTAACTTGTGGTACTAATGAAAGCTTTTATGAGAAGAAAAACAATTTTTTTTTTAAGCTCAGATCAAAAACCACGTTACACATTTGACTCCAAATATGATTCACCAGTTTTCGGGTTGTACTACGAGTTTTGTTACTCCGTGTAGAGTTGGGAGTGCTGAAGCTACTGACCCACTCCCCGTTGATGATGACGTCCTGCACGCAGCCCACGAAGGCAGGCGGGCCGTGCGTGAGGCCGCTCAGCGAGGCCACGGTGCCGCCCAGGTACGTGGTGGGGAAGGAGGTGTGCGTGCTGTTGCTGCCCTCGTTTAGGCTGATGGGGTAGATAGTCTGCTCCTCGTTGGCCGCCAGCACCAGGTGCGAGGAGTTGATGGCCACAAACACCTGCAGAAGAGACAAGACATTTTAATCCGAGATAACGGCTACTGTAAGACAAAGATTGGATGACTGGTTGAATATTGTATGTTGTGGTTTGGGCTCGGCCGAGGTTGCTGCCGCGTCTTCTCTGGGCGTGGCTGACGGGGGGCGGGCGGGAGGCTGCGGTTGAACTACTAAAAAAGGGGTAGAATTACTAATATCCCTATCACTGTAAATTTGGCCCAGCTCCTTGAGCAGGTTGGGTTGAATGTGTTTATGAAAATCTTAGAGCTGAGACAGTGATAGGGGCAATGAAAGCATTTGGTCGCGTATTTAACCTTTTTTTCTTCCGCTTTTTCCAGTTAAAACTGAATCTATTAAATTTCACTTTAAAAAAAAGGTAGAGTTGTGCTGGACTGTAAAAAGACTCAATAGTCTTTAAAAACAGTCTAGGGAAAGGGTGGGGCTTTCACTGTAAGACAAAGAGGCCGGCGTTGACAGACAGGCGTTACATTACCTTCTGCCAGTCACTGTTGTTGAGGCCGGAGCCGATGAAGACGCCCTCCCACTTGTTGAGCAGGCTGGAGTGCAGGTTGAGGCGTCCGAGCACCAGCTCCAGGATGTAGTAGGTGAGCCCCTTGCCGATGGCCAGCAGCCCGTTGCCCAGGGTGGTCTTGAAGCGGAACTGGATGTCGTAGCCCTCCTCGCGGGACGTATTCACCACCACGTAGCTGTGCCCCCCCAGGGACATTGTCGTAATCTAAAGGAAACAAACTTGATTACTATACTGCCAGTCCGTAGGTTGAGAAATAATGATGTGCTGTTCCTTAGTCACCACAAAACTAACTATGGTTTTCATGCCCCATTGTCTCGATTGTGTCGTATTGTAAACTCAAGACGGGATCTGGACTTGTTCGGTGTAAGTCTATCAAGATTTAAACATTCACTGAAGTAGACCCGATCCTGTCTTGAGTGTGTCCACATTTTATTCTAACTGTCTAAGCTTCACCAATTTAATGTTCTGTCACTTATTTTTACTGCTTGTTATTCCTTTTATGCTTAACTATGTATTTAAAATGGATTTTTCCGTAAATAAATAAAAATAAAAATAAAATAAATGTCAGTAGACCAGCATGATTTTATTTATTATGTTTTTAACTTAACTTTTGTAGCACTGACTTGAGTTTTCCATAATTATGGAATAAAACTACTTTAAACTACCGGTTTTGCAGTTACTACTCCTTCTTCAGGGCTTTGTATAAATAAGAAATTAAAACTACGGAACGTGTCGCTAACCCAACTAAAATGCTCAAGTCAGTCGAGTCATCTTCTTTCTTTCTTCCTTTATAGAGAAAGTGCCTCCCTCCCCAAAAGAAGAGTAAGTTTGTCTCACCATCTCGCAGGTGTCGCCGTGGTAGCCGGGCGCGCAGGTGCAGTTGAAGCGGTGCTGCGCCTCGTCCAGCAGCCAGGGCCGGCAGGCGCCCCCGTTGAGGCAGCGGTTGGTCTGGCAGCCCAGCAGCGCCACGGAGCAGTTCTTGCCGCCCCAGCCGGGCTCGCAGTCGCAGAAGTAGTTGGCGCGCCGGTCCTGGCACTTGCCGCGCACGCACGGCTTGTACCTGGAAATTTAAACAATTAGTAATGCCACTGTTTGCATTTTTAAAATTCAATTCCGAGTAGCAGTGGATTTCCTCATTATAAGTATCTAATCAATACGTCTATACAGGTCACATTCAGGAGCTCAATGACCTGATAAGGGAATGAATAAATAGTGATGTCGGCTTACCGTGCACACTCGTCGATGTCCCTCTGGCAGTGGTCGCCCTCGAAGCCGTCCTCGCACTCGCAGTCGTAGCGGCCCACGCGATCCACGCACACGCCCCACGGGCCGCACGGAGACGACTCACACTCGTTGATGTTGATCTCACACTGCGGGCCCGTGATGCCGGCTATGCAGACGCACTCGAAACTGGACAAGAGATACACATTTCTAGTGTTATGGAATGGATAATGTAGTGACCTCAAATGGTGGCATTTCTCTATGTGGGTAGCTTGTTGATAATAATAGACAATGTACTTTCTACATCTAGATTTATTTATTTTAATACCACAGATATCAGCTCGCCTAGTCACATGATATGTCATGTAGGCAGCGCCATCTATCGACACTACACTACACTATAGATATGGAATCAGAGTAGTAAAATAGTAGGCTGTTAATAAAACTGTTTTTTCTATTGGAAATATGAGATATTTTAGGTATAAATCTTTGTAGACAAGTACTGGAATTTGATCAACTTCTGCTGATTCTAATAATTTAGTAGATGAAGGCAGAATTTGGAATGTTACAGATCACAAGTCGTAATGTCTTGTCTCGCCCTTACATAATGAAACCTTATTAGATTAGCCAGCAATACCTATCTTAGCATATTTGATTTTAGCCAATCATCGACCAATTACAGTGCTAACTCACCGATGTGAAGAATGCACGCACTGGCAAACAAGTATACTAACAATATTGATGTTTTCAACAAAAATCTAGTGCATTTTAGGGAACAATGTCTGGATGCCATCTCTGGCGGTAATGAATGGCTACCTACTGTGTAATCATTGAAAAATGTCGATGTAAAAGCCCTATGGGCGTAAAAACAATAAAAGAAATAAATAAATAAATAGACTAATTTAGTTAATTACCCGCTGGCATTGGCGTAGCTGAACTCCTGGTAGAAATGCAGCGGCAGAAGCATGTTGAGCTCCTCGTCTATGTAGACAGGGCTGAGCGGGTCGAAGGACGTGTTCTGGTACAGCGACACGTTGCTGCGCTCGAGGCACACGCCGCGGTACTGGCAGGGGCTCGACTCGCACTCGGGAATGTCTACGTCGCAGTTCTTTGCCTGTAAAAAGAGTTTTGGTAATATTATATATCTTTATACCCCTCTGCTACATACTAACTATAGAAAAAACTCGTATATATGGCGAGCCTCCAAAAACTTTAATAAAATATCTAAAACATTGAATATATATTTATTTGAGAATAACCATGGTGATGTGCGGCGTTTGCTTTCCGAGTGAAATCACACTTTGTTGATCACATTTTGTTAGCATTTTTTTTCTTTCTTTTCTAACTTTTAACTCACTTTTATGTACATATAATTTATTTGTAGTAATCTTACGATGAGAATATCTTTCTTTTTTACCTATTTTTGTTGCTACCTGTGAAAACCTCTAATTGGTCTACTCTGTTTTCTTTTAATGTTTATTATAATGATTATTTGACTGTTAGTTTTCCTATAAATAAATAAATACATTATTGCCGCATTTTACATCAAATTGTATTGCCTGAACAAAAATCAAGGACGTGTGACGATTTAGCAAAATGAATTTTATTTAAAGAATCTCAAAGGCTTGTCCATAGCATGTTGTAAAGTGTCCTATGCAAAAAAAAATCTAATATGAAAAATAAAAATCCACTGCAAAAAGTGACATTTCTCGGATAAAAAGTTGTTATATAGAAATCGGACTTCGTTATATCATATGAAATACAGCTTGAAGTTCAATGTTCAGTAGAAAAAACTGTTGGCTGTCTGTAAAGTCGGTTTACGGACGATAATTTTACGTGATAACGTCATAAGAAAACATTGATGAAAAATAGCATACTTTTATGAATTGATTTGAATTATTATTACTGAATTATCATTATTTTGTATAATACAAAGCAGGAGTTAATTGAAAATTACAATTTTTTCCATAAATTATCATTTTTTTGCATTCGTTAATTTCACTTTCACTTTGTAGCTTGTGTGCTGCTGCTGTCTCCCTTCTACTCGGACGCATCGGCCGATGGAGTGGAAGAGAGATAGATGCGTCACAAACTGAACGCTTAGCCTGATCGTGCCTCTCTATCGCTTGTTCCGCGCTCTTGCTTGCACACTCAGCTCAGGCGGAACGTGACAATGAGTCATGCTTTTTCGTGTGTGCAGCCGGCATTCATTGATTTATTAGACGTTATCACGTCAAAAATTCATTGTATGGAGAAATTCGTTAAGTGGAAGTTTAACTGTACTAGTTTATCTGAGATTATAGATCCGCAGTTACTCGCTGACTCCTATGGAATTCTACTCTTATCTCAATTTTTTCTGATTTCTGGCACAATTACTGTATTGTTTATCCCATGTGTGAACACATCATGATTTTTTTAATTGAATTTTATGAATGAATGTATCTTTTTGTATGTATGTGAATTCTTTTTATTTTTTGTTTTTTTATTTTTTTTTTTACACCACAATCCTACCAAGCCAATTTTGTGGCTTGTTGGTAGAGATCAAGTTGAACATCAGAATATGTATATTAAATCTAAATATCTAAGATTACATTTATATATAGTAGGTACATAATTACAAACAATAAACGCAATTAGAGATAAGTTAAAAACTCTTGATTGAGTATCCAATCTCTTATTAAGGCTTTATTACAATGTTTTGCTAATCTCATTTCAGCCGGCAGCAAATTAAAAATAGTGGGAACTAAAAATTTTAAGGTTCGGCTACCGTATTTATTCGCTACTTTAGGTATGTACAATGCTTCATTTTGAATAAGTCTTGTATTATGCGAGTGGTTAAGGGGAGTTTTGAATTTATTATTACTAAATTGTTCTATTATGATGACACAAATAATCTAATACAAAGCAACAGACAAGCGCACCTGTGTAGCCGGGATAGCACTGGCACACGTAGTCCTTGACCCCGTCCACGCACTCGGCCCCGTTGACGCACGGGTCCGGCGAGCAGTCGTCGATGTTGTTCTGGCAGCGGTCGCCCGTGTGGCCCGTGTCCGAGCAGTTGCACATGTAGCTGTTCAGCCCGTCCTCGCACAGCCCGCCGTTGAGGCACGGGGAAGACTGGGAAAGGAATCAGACGTTAGTGTATTGGTTCGGTGAAGTGTCGATGTGGTGCTTAAGTTGCCCAACATTACTATTGTTATTATTATAGGCCGGCAGCTTTTGTACTGCAACGGTTTTTTAAGTAGTTGACCGTAGTGGAGTGGACAATTTGTTCCAGTCTGAAACCACCCTATCGTTTAATTATATTTTCAACTTTTCTTTGTGTATACTCTTGATTTATGAGAACTCATCATTACTACTATTAATTTATTTAAAGCTTCATGTACAATAGCAAGTGTAAAAGGGCGGGCTTCCAACCAAACATTTTACTATACAGGGTGTAACAAAACTCGATGTACAAGCGGGAAACCAGTGAATCTACATAATATTTGGAGTCGATTTTGTATAATAACTTTTTTTTATTTGACCCTTAGTTTTTGAGAAAATTGCGTACGAAGTTGATTTTTTTAAAGATTTTTTTTGCAAATTGTTATCAAATATGTATATAGTCAAATTATTACTATCCATAAGGAAAACAAAAAAAAAACGCATTTAAATAAGAAATTGTGCAATTTTACTTAATCTCCCATACTTATGAAAGCTTTTATGAGAAGAAAAAAAAAATTTTCAAGTACAGATTAAAAAGTAATATTACACATTTGACTCCAAATATGATATGGATTCACCAGTTTCCGGGTTGTACTACGAGTTTTGTTACACCCTGTATTTACTACATATTTAGTGTAGAAGCCTATGGCAACACTAAAAACCTGCCAGAAGAAACCATCACCATAGTGGTAGCGCATACTTATTCAAACTTTGGGTTTTGTAATACCAATCATTAAATTACTATATCTCGCTTATTAAGTGTCCGATTTACAAACAGATGACACTGATTGCTTTGTGTTTTTTTGTTTGGAATCTCGCTCCATCACAAATTGGCACTTATTTCTGACTATTTTCAAGTATCTAAAAAATTATAAAATTTGTGTATATTATAGAAATCAATGAAGGCCCCACCTTTTCCCTAGACTGCTTTAAAGATTAATTGAGTCTTTTTTCAGTCCAGCCAACTCTATTGATTATTTCAACAAGCCAATTCCCGCAATTTTAAGATTGTTAGTGTGATAAAAATACGGATGAATTTACGTTATGTACGCGAACATTATAAGAATGAAGATATTTCTCTTCTATATTATAAGAATGAAGATATTTCTTCTTCTTCTTTCAGCCACACTGGGGATGGACATGTGGACATCACTAGATTCCTCCAGGAGACCCTATCACCAGCCACGTCAGGCCAGCCTCTATCAGCTCCGCCGAGTACAACCGTAGGATGGTCATCGACGGTCTACCAGGACGGCAGGAAGAAGAGGCAGCTCGGGTTCAGGCTCTCCCGAAGCATCCAAGCCCAAGCCAGGTCCGCCGCCGCAGCTTCTTAACTTAACAGCTAAATTAACAGCTTAGAGACTCCAGTTATTGGAGGTTGTTGCGTCCGTTCCCGAACTTCAGCGTTGGTTATGAAGTCAAACCACATTATGCCTAATATCCTGTTTCAGCTAGTAAAAACTGTTCAAGGTAGTAAAATATTTACATTCAGCTAGCTAGTGAAATATTGTGTCCCTGTTAATATTATAATTGAGTAGGTAGCCAAGAATTTCTAAGACTTTTGTGAATTGCAATATGGAATTGTTATTTACCTGTGAAGCCGGGTGTACATAGACACTCATAGTTGTTGATCTTGTTGACGCAGGAGCCTCCATTATGACACGGCCTCGACAAGCATTCATCAAAGTCCACGTCACAATGTTCTCCCGTAAATCCTAAAATAAAAAAATATATATTAATAATACAGAGGGGATTTAATTGAAACATAGAAGATACTAAATGATTACTACGACTGCCCCCTGCACGAGATGTATCAGCGTAATCCCAACACCAACACAACTGGAAGCTCTATCGTCCCCAATTCTACCTCAATTCTAAGAAAATTTTCCTTCCCAGTAGGGTGGTTTCAGACTGGAATAAATTGCCAGGCCTAGTTGTCCACTCCACTACGGTCAACCAGTTTAAAAACCGTTTGGATGCAGAAGGCAGACAAGAAGCAGTACACAAGATATAGGCGCACTAGCAAAAGCTGCCTGCCTATAATAAATAATAATCTACATTGAAATTTTATTTCTTTGATATATCATGCAAAAATCTGCAGGTCGACGCCACCCGTCAATTAATAAATGCGTTTGTAGTGTCTCGAGTCGATTATTGTAATGGTATATACGCCGGACTACCAATGAGTAAAATGACTCGCCTGCAATCAGTATTGAACGCTGCAGCTAGACTTATTTTCGGTATTTCTAAGTTCGACCACATCACTCCACTGCTAAAGAAACTGCACTGGCTGCGCTTTCTACAAAGGGTAGAATACAAACTCTGTTGGCTAATGTACAAAGCCATGCATGATGCCGCTCCAGAGTATTTAAAAGAGCTTTTCATTCCAGATAAACTAGCTGAAAGACGTCTCACACTTCGATCAGCTACATCTACAGTTATAGGCAGGGTTTTGGTTCCGATCCGTAATCAGCGCACAAAATTTGGAGTGCGCGCTTTTGCGGTTTGCAGGCCCTGTGGCTTGGAATGCTCTCCCACCAGAAGTGCGCAACTGTGAGAGTGAAGTGATGTTTCGAAAGAAAACTTAAGACCTATATGTTCTCTAAATCTTTTGATTAATTTTAAATGGTATTTTCTACTCAGAAATTGAGTTTTCACTCACTTTAAATTTCCCGAGCCGTTAAATTCAATATTTAAAGCGCCCTTGAGGTATACGAAAACGGCGCTATATAAATAATCCATATTAATAATAATAATACCAGAGAGTCTCACCAAATGCAGCAAGGTTATTATTAAAAATAATACATACCGGGTTTGCAGTAGCACTGGTAAGAGCCAGGCTTGTTGAGACATATTCCATGGTTACATAATCCCGGTATCTTGCACTCGTCCACATCTTCTTCACAGTTCCGGCCTGCGAAACCATTCAGGGTGTTGAAAATCAGAGTGAAGCTTTATATACACTTATTAAAATATTACTGACCGAGTCTCTCTTCCAGCAGAATATACCCTGAACTGAACTGATTTTATTTTTAATTGAATGAAACTTGACTTTTTATTGTATTTTAATTAATAAAGCCAAATTTTATTAACTATTACAGGCAGTAGTCAAAATTTGAAGTGTGAAAAAAGAGGGAAAAAATGTAAAATAGATTTTTAAAAATAGAACATAAAATTAAATATTCAAATTTAAATTGTTCCTGCGGGGTAAGAACTATCTTTACTGTAGGTACCTAGATAATTGTGTCTTTTTATTGTTTTATACAGATTATTGTACTTGGAATGAATTATATTGTAAACTATTAGTAAACGTAATTAAAAATATTAGTAAACTCAGGACGGGATCTGGACTTCTTCGGTGTAAGTCTATCAAGATTTAAACATTCACTGAAGTAGACCCGATCCTGTCTTGAGTGTGTCCACATTTTATTCTAACTGTCTAAGCTTCACCAATTTAATGTTCTGCCACTTATTTTTACTGCTTGTTATCCCTTTTATGCTTAACTATGTATTTAAAAATGGATTTTTCCTAAATAAATAAAAATTTTAAAAAAATATTGAAATGGATGATTGAGATATGACGTCTACCCTAGCGGCCAAGTTACCTGTGAAGCCCCTCTCGCACACGCAGGTGTAGTTGGCGCTGCCCCCCTCGTGGCAGGTCCCGTTGACGCAGGGCGAGGACGCGCAGTAGCTGGTCAGCCGGGTGCAGTTCTCCCCCGAGTAGCCGTCGGGACACCGGCACGTGTACGAGTTTACCTCGTCGTAGCAAATCTAAAAACAATCACTTTTGTTGCATTTTTTTTAGCTAAGGGTCCCAATGCTGGACTATGTTTTGCTGCCACCTATTCTAAAATGAAAAAAAATGCCAAAAATGAGGACTTTTTTTTCTCGTTAGACCTAATACATTTTTTTAAAAACTCAGTCTAAATAATTTGGAATATGTATACACCGTGTAATAAAACTCGATGTACAAGCGGGAAACCAGTGAATATACATCATATTTGTCCAATTTGTAATATTTTTTTTTAAAATTAAATACCATGTAATTATTCAAATTTATACTATCCATAAATAAGCAAAATGTTTTTGAGAAAATTGAGTTCAAACTTGATTTTTTTTTAAATAAATTTTTGCAAATTGTTATCAAATACCATGTAATTATTCAAATTTATACTATCCATAAATAAGCAAAATTCAAAACCGCATTTTAATAAGAATTCACGCAATTTTACTTAATCTGCGATACTTATAAATGCTTTTATGATATATTTTTTTTTTTTTTTCAATCTAGATTCAAAAGTCAAATTACACATTCGACTCCAAATATGATGTAGATTCACCAGTTTTCGGGTTGTACTACGAGTTTTGTTACACCATGTGTACGTATAATAATATTTTCAAGGTTTTGTGGCAGTCAACAAATCCAGAATAACATTTTAAAAACCCCGAAACTTTGTGCAGCCTGAATAGAAAAAAATATGCTAGTTTATCTTTCATAAAAATTATGATGGCAATATAATTACCTGATGTTCTGGACATGTGACATGTAAGCAGTCGTCTATATTCTTTTCGCACAGTGGTCCTTCAAATCCGGGCAAACATTTGCACATGAAGTCTGTACCGTTTCCTCTGTTGATGCACTCCCCACCATTTTGGCAAGGGTGCCCGGTACACGGGTCTATCATAGTTTGACAGAGCTTGCCTGGAAAATTTCACGATTCAGTATTGCCATACACTAAAAAACAATCTTATTATTATAAGTACTTATTTCACATTTTGGTCAATTTTTATAGCGCTATTTCTGGGAAAAAATGCCTCTAGAGCGCTGTACAGCAAGAGGCTAGAACATAACTGGTCTTGAAGCTACCAAGCACATAAGACAGTCCGACTGATTAGAATACGGGGCATTGTATTCATAAAACGCGTAGACAAGCCAGGAATCGAACCCACGATCTAATACATCGCGGTAAAGTAAGTTTGAATTATTATAGCTTCTACTACTCTTTTACCTTATCCGCACCTAATGGTGCATAGGGCACTGCATTGGTATACCATATGCAGTGTTTATTGATCATTTTTATTACATAAAGGTAGGATCATCAGTCTTACGCTTCAGTACCAGTCCAAGGTATCACAAATGAAATATTAATATGAAAATCACAAGTAAATAAATTTTCATGTTGACCCCCTACGGGGATCGAACCTGCGACCTCATGCACGGTAGCCAAATGTCACCACTATGCTACGAGGCGGATGATTATTATTAAATTATTATAATCAATGTAAAAAATCAAAAAAGGAATACAGAAGTGAGTCAAAATTTTTGATTACATTAAAAAAATATATACAATAAAATGCAGTTATT
>JAGVSP010003570.1:0-21629 GCA_022494985.1 Micrasema minimum | reverse complement strand
TTCGATATGTTAACATAATATATGCGCGGCAGGATAGCGTTTACGTAGGTACTTAATCATACATTAACGCACATCTCCGTGGTATAGGCGTTGATTAGACCACAACTTACTTGTCTTACGCGGACAGTAAGTATTATTTGTTAAGCTCTTGCGAGTAATATAGACAGGTAACCGTCAAGTTTCGATATGTTAACATAATATATGCGCGGCAGGATAGCGTTTACGTAGGTACTTAATCATACATTAACGCACATCTCCGTGGTATAGGCGTTGATTAGACCACAACTCGTCTTGCGCGCGGACAGTAAGTATTTTAAACCTCTCGCTAGTAATATATGACAGGTAACCGTCAAGTTTCGATATGTTAACATAATTTATGCGCGGCAGGATAGCGTTTACGTAGGTACTTAATCATACATTAACGCACATCTCCGTGGTATAGGCGTTGATTAGACCACAACTCGTCTTGCGCGGACAGTAAGTATTTTAACCTCTCGCTAGTAATATAGACAGGTAACCGTCAAGTTTCGATATGTTAACATAATATATGCGCGGCAGGATAGCGTTTACGTAGGTACTTAATCATACATTAACGCACATCTCCGTGGTATAGGGTCGTTGATTAGACCACAACTCGTCTTGCGCGGACAGTAAGTATTTTAACCTCTCGCTAGTAATATAGACAGGTAACCGTCAAGTTTCGATATGTTAACATAATATCGCACCCCGGGAAAAAAAAAGAGTCAACTCTAAAAAAAAACCTTTTTGGGGAGGGGGCTAAAAACACTAACTTTTTTGTTTCTTAATTTTTTCACAATTTTTTTGGTTGTAATTTCTACGACATCTGTCGCAAAGGTTTAAGAGCTTTTTTAGTTCTGTTTAAGTGATTTCGTGCGGATGGTAAAAACCCACCAAAAAAGTACAAAACCTCTATATTTTCTAAATTTTAAGTTGTCTCTCTTTTATTGCCGGGGTGCGATATATGCACGGCAGGATAGCGTTTACGTATGTACTTAATCATACATCAACGCACATCTCCGTAGTATAGGCGTTGATTAGACCACAACTCGTCTTGCGCGGACAGTAAGTATTTTAACCTCTCGCTAGTAATATATACAGGTAACCGTCAAGTTTCGATATTTATGTTAACATAATTTATGCATTTATTTAGGATAGCGTTTGCGCATCTTCGCATACATCAGCGCACACTTTCTCCGCAGGAAAGCGGTCCTCGGGAACGTACTTAGTACATCCAACGCGGCCATTAAATAATCATTTACATGCATATTAATGCGTTGCTAATGCGAACGGCAACACGTGCGGGGGCGGGCATATATTGTAAAAAAAAAATACCCACCTACCTAACTGAAAATCGATAAGCATTTTTCGAGCGATTGAAATAATATTACGCGTCGCATTTGTTACACCTATATCGCGTACATAGTTGCATTCTGACCACACATATTCACGCCTTTTCCCTCGCATTTTCAACAGCATTCAGTCTACTTTCATCCTTCTTTTTCCAACACCACGCTTCCACCATACATAAGGGTTTCATACCAGAACTCCATTATGAACTGCCATTTAGCCGCTTTCTCTTTTGATAAGCACTTTATTAGATTCGACCGACTTTAAGGCACCATTAACACCTTATCTGTTACCTGGCACTAACCCTCGTTCCACCTTCCTTCCTTTGGATTGGCGCGTGCCCGCCTAGAAGGCTCACGGTACGCGAACGAGGTCACGGTAGCATCTAGAAGTGTCCTTTCTATAAACATCTAGACTAGAAGGTCAGTTTTCAGTGATTTGAGCCAAGCGATCGGCCGAAGGTTCCCGTGCATTCGCCCGAGTCACGTCTACGTCCCGTACCTCTGACGCAAACTGCCGACAAATTGTCAGCAATGACGTCCAGGGCGCCGAAAAACATTACAATATGATGAAATTAGCGCCCAGTCCCAAAACTAATCGCACCATGAATCCAAATTGTTCACTTCATTGCGAGTAGGATTTACTCCACGATTTCTCATCCTTGTTATCCTTCCTTTGGACACAGCCAAGGTTTCTCTGGGCGGTGTTGGGCGGGAGGTAGTTGTAACTAACGACTAAAAAGGGGGTAGAATTACTAATATCCCTATCACTTATACCTTAACCACTCGCATAATACAAGACTTATTCAAAATGAAATTGAACATACCTAAAGTAGCGAATAAATACGGTAGCCGAACCTTAAAATTTTTAGTTCCCACTATTTTTAATTTGCTGCGGCTGAAATGAGATTAGAAAAACATTGTAATAAAGGCTTAATAAGAGAATGGCTACTCGATCAAGAGTTTTTAACTTATCTCTAATTGCGTTTATTGTTCGTAATTATGTACCTACTGTATACACCGTGTCCCACGATGAGACCGCGAAACTCCGGAGGGTAATTGTTCATGGTATTATGAGAAAAAAATCCTTATAAAGTTTTTTGATCCGGGCATTTTTAATAATTAATAAAAAAAAAGTATTAATAAAAAGCGACTATGTAATACTGGCTTCTGTTTGAAATGCTAGCGGTGGCGGGGTGGCGGTGGGCGGGGGGAGGAGTGGGGGTCCGCTCTGGTCACCGAACGCCTTGCCTTGTGCGGACATTCAAAATTCGAATTTCATATCTGAAATTGGTGCAGGTCACGTGGTGTTAGCCAGTTCAAAAATGGACGGTATTACACGCGTGAATTTTTATTCATATTTTAATCATTTTTTTAAGAAATTAGAATTGAGTTTTTTGAAAAACTATATTAAGATTTTTTTCTCAGAATATCATGAATAATCACCCTCTGGAGTTTCGCGGTCTCATCGTGGGAAACGGTGTATAAATGTAATCTTAGATATTTAGATTTAATATACATATTCTGATGTTCAACTTGAACTCTACCAACAAGCCACAAAATTGGCTTGGTAGGATTGTGGTGTGAAAAAAAAAAAAAAGATTTACATACATACAAAAAGATACATTCATTCATTCATTCACTGTAAATTTGGGCCAGCTCCTTGAGTAGGTTGGGGTGAATGTGTTTATGACAATCTTAGAGCCGAGACAGTGATAGGGGCAATGAAAGCATTTGGTCGCGTATTTAACCTTGTTTTCTTCCGCTTTTTCCAGTTGAAACTGAATCTATTAAATTTCGCGGATTAGCTTTAAAACCCGATAGTCTTTAAGACAGTCTAGCGAAAGGGTGGGGCTTTCACTAAAAAAAGTAGTAGTAATAAACAATATAGTTATTATTATTATTATGGATAATTTATTAAGCGCAATTTTTGTGAGAAATCACCTCAAGGGCGCTGTACATTCGATATTCTTAGTTTATTCCATTCTCAATTTATAAATAAAGGATCTGAGACAACGATTATCTAAGAAATGATACTAAATCTATACGTAGGTGAAGTACTGAACCCCAATTCGTCTTGCAGCTACAAAGCACACGGACGGTTGGAATTTCAGCTTTACCCACGTACAAATTAAATTCAAACAATTTTACTAAAAACGCGATACTAATGAAATACTAATTCTACTGATAGCAGATAGAGTCAAGAATCCAGGTCATCTTATTATTACTAGTTATAAGTATTATATAATTACAATTATTATTGATATTATTGATATAATGTTAGGATAAGAATAGGTAGGAAATGATAAAGTGTAATGTAAATGATAAGTCTATGGAAATTTGTAAAGAACTAAATAAATAAATAAAAAATTATTTAAAAAAAAAAAAAAATCTCAGCATAGGAAAGAGATAAAAGCGCGTTTCTCAAACAGAAATGTGGCGGTCGGTGTGAGCTGTAGCATGGTATTCTCAGTTCATTTTACCCTAATTAAGACTTAGTACGGTACAGCATTCATGGTGCGAATTGTCAAAAGGCCTTCTATCCCTTTATCTCAGTGGGTTATGTCAACGATTTGTCGAACAGCGCCCCAAACAAACGGAACAATATTACACAAATAGATAAGACACGGAACGACAAGTATCTACTGGTTTCGTGCCGCTCGCTGCACGCGATACGCCCATTATTGGAATGGCCCGCTCGCCTTTCACAATGAGAAATTCCAATAGTACCCGAAATTCTATTTTACGGAATCGGGTCATCTACGCGACAAAAATGTTTGGCATTAAAGCGTATTTAGAAAAAAAAAAAGTAAAATTAACTTTTCATTATAACGCGATACATAGTAGACAAATAGTGCATCCAAAAACAAAAACAGCTCATAGACTTTCAAAAAAAATTTCAGAGAAGTGACATTCAGAAGTGAAATTTGATAAATAATAAGTGGTGTTATGAAAAAGAGGCTAAATTGGCAGTTCATAATGGAGTTCTGGTAGCAACCCTTATGTATGGTAGTGAAGCGTGGTGTTGGAAAAAGAAGGATGAAAGTAGATTGAATGCAGTTGAAATGCGATCTCTCAAGCGAATGTGTGGTAAGACTGTGTATGATAGGTGTACAAATGTCGAAATTAGAGCAGAGTGCAAGGCTGAGATAATCATTATCGACAAAATTAAGAAAGGTCTTTTATGATGGTTCGGTCATGTAGAGCGAATGGATGATGAAAGAACGGCTAAAAAAATATATGATGCGACTGTGCCTGGGTGTAGAAGTCGAGGAAGGCCGAGAAAGACATGGCATGATCAAGTAAAACAAGTGCTTGAAAGTGGGCATGTAAGAAGTCGGAATAATCGACGTGCGTGCATGAGAAGATGTATGAATGTGGAGGAAGCAAGAGAAGTGTGCCAGGACAGAGTGGTGTGGTGTTCTATCCTCTCTGCGATGGTTAGTTAGTTAGTTATGAAATTAACCCTAGGAAGCGTATACTTTTAGAAAATTGGTATGGAAACGCCCCTTCTAGTGAATTCTCGTTCGAAGCTCATATTATGTGATAATTTTCTTTCTGAAGCTTTGTCAATAAATCAGGATTCACATTTTGAAAACGTTTCCTACACTGGCTTCAGATGCAGCCTTAGAAATAACAATTAATTTCCCAATTTTCTGGTTCGCGGGGTGCGTGAGCCCCCACTGCTCCGGCAGCCAGGGCCGGCGCGGGCGGAGGCCGGCTCGGGCGGGCCCCCCAAATATTTACTTTCTATTGCTTTCCGATTAGCCGCTGCGGTGGGCGGACAAATTATTCCCCCGAGGTTCGAATTTCATGTCAAAGGGAGGTTTGGGATTCAAATTCAATTATTTTAAAACGTCATTGTACGAAGTAGTGAGATACCGAGGCTAGAAATGCGTTTTCATTACGGAAAACTACAAAAATAAGTGCTGGAGTCTTTAGACGGTGGAATTCGATAATAGGTTGTGTTATGAAATTTACCCTAGGAAGCGTATATACACATCGTAGGGTTAAATATTTTTCCTAAAAATATTTATAGAAAATTTCTATGGAAACGCCCCTGCTAGCGAATTCCGATGAATGAAACAGTTCTTAAACTATTTAAATGAAAACACTTTGTTTTTAACTACTTTTTATTATTAAAACTCCCGACCGGTTTCGAAACAACAGTTCTTATTCATGAAATTAAACAACTTTTGTTTTGTGTTTATTTTAATAATTATGGAAAACTACAAAGCGACTGCTACAAACATTGGAGTTAATACAGTGAAAGCCCCACCCTTTCCCTAGACTATTTTAAAGACTATTGAGTCTTTTTTCAGTCCAGCACCACTCTACCGATTTTTTAAAGCTAATCCGCGAAATTTAATAGATTCAGTTTTAACTGGAAAAACCGAAGGAAAGAAGGTTAAATACGCGACCAAATGCTTTCATTGCCCCTATCACTGACAAGCTTTATGACAATCTTAGAGCCGAGACATTGGAGTTAATAGTTCTTATTCAATTCACTCGAAAAAATATTTTGTAACATGTGCGGTTTTTGTCGACCACGATTCAACATCAGTGAAGAACTTCGCCAACGAGCAGAGCTTGCGCGCGACATTCATTAAAATATAACTTCATAATGTATATTTTGTGTTTTTTAAGTCTGCAAGGGGGATTCCTCTCTTAATTGAGAAAACTAAGAGGGGCGATTAAAGGGAAGCGTGGTCACGTGGCCCGCTCAGTTTTTCCACCCAAACTGCTACTACTTTCCCTTATCCGCACCAAATGGTGCATAGGGCACTGCACCAAGCGCAGTGTATCTTGATCATTTTACTTGCGCTGCTTGCCAAACAAACATGTGAGATTTGAAGTGTTTAACAAGGTAAACTAACATGATTATTTTCTTTTCAAATAATAGTAAGTGGGGCTTGAACCCAGCGGCCGCGTGGTAAAACCGCCACTGCCCGCACAGTGCTACGACTAATACTACTCCCAATGGTGCATAGGGCACTGCATTGATCTATCCAGTGCAGTAAATCTTGATCGTGTTACTAAAAAGTAAGATGATCAGTCACACGCTTCAATACCAATCCAAGGTATCACACATTATGTAATATTACGGGAATCGAACCCGCTACTTCGTCCGCGGTAGCCAAATGCGCTACCACTGTGCTAAGAGGCGGAAAAGGAAATAATTCCCTATTTATTTATCGATCAACCGATAGAGAGCGTGTCATAAACTTATCACGTTTAGGGAATTTTATCACGCGAATTAATGCCTATGTACCTATGTATGTATGTATTGTTATTCTTTATATTGTATAAGTTTCACAGCAAAAATCAAATCTTGTTTCTCATTGTTTTATTTTTATTTACGATGATTCTATATGCCAAGACTAACTAAAGAAATCCACTGATAACCACATGGTTAGTGGAATCTTTTTTATTTTTTGTATTAATTTTTTTTATTGAAAATAAACGCCATTTTGTGGCATTGAAACTTAATAATATTTCGACGTATAATATCGTAACCCAAAAAATCGTCGATTTTGAGTTTTTTGTGGATTTCGTCTGTATTTAACTATATCTTTAATTCTACCAAAACAAAAAACAATTTTGCCAATAATAAGGGCTTTTTTGGAACTAAATTTGTCGTATCTACAACCAATGCATATGAACGAAAATATTTTCAAATGCTCCTCCTGTAAAATCGCATTTTGTGGGTTACGATATTATACGTAGGAGGCGTCGATTTAATCAAGCTTGTTTGTGTGGCCGTATTTTTCAAATTGTTTCAAATATAAAAAAATAAAATTGTTAAAAAAAGAAGACGATACAAACTGTACAAATACGTTTCTGGTAGATATCTAACTACTACTACTACTACTTTCCCTTATCCGCACCCAATGGTGCATAGTGCACTGCATTGGTACACCTTACCTTTATGTAATAAAATGATCAACTGCACTTAGTGTGCCGAGATATCTAAAACACGTGAAAAATCATCAATCTAGTGCTAAATTCAATAAAATCTAGGACTACGTTTGTACGGAGAAACGGAACTGAGGGGGGGATAACGAACCCACCATCCACCCGCAGCTGTTATTGAGTCCTGGGTGTCTCTTTCAGCTGCACATAAAGGAAAAATATTCTACTATTTTATCTACTCTATGCTGTTTAGTGAGGGGGGAGGAGGATATATTTATATCCCCCCACCCCTCTAAGGTTACCCCCCTCAGTATCACCGTTCAATTTATTCAGAAAAATAACAGTTACAAATATGTACTGAAAAAGTAACCAAAATCATTACAGGTAAAAAGTAATTTACACATAATACACGTGCAACGTGGTCCCGCTTCCTCTTAATTCCGGGGTCTTAACCAGGTAAATGATAAAAATAAAATTATGAATGTTTCGGGGGGCGCGGGATGACGTAAGCCCCGTCGCGCGGCACACAAATCACGTTAGAGTGCGCTGGAGGAGCGGGGAACGTTTTCTGTGCGTTTTCTTTGTCTGAAGGCTGAGGGCTAAATTACCCGCCCGCCCCTGGACAGAGGCATCTTGATATGTGTTGTGTACTGTGTACTGTGTACATCTCACCAGACCTGGCAGGGCCGTATCGGGCGACGGGCGCGAATACAGGTAATAATACACAACCAGAAAACTGGATAATCTACATCATATTTGGAGTCGAATGTATATTATGACTTTTTAATCTGAACTAGAAAATGAAATAAAAATTCTCATAAAAGCTTTAGTAGGTACCGCAGATTAAGCATAATTGCACAATTCTTATTAAAATGCGGTTTTTTATTTTGTCTTATTCGTGGATACTTTCAATTTGACTAAATAAATCATTTATAACTAAAACTAACTAACTAGAACTAACTAAAAATTATAAACGTGTATTCCTCAAGAGAGTTGACAAAAAAAAAAATATTAATAAAAATCAACATGGCCATGAAACCCGAAATAGAAATAGACTGAGGACCGTTTCGTAAAAAATCTAAGTCACAAAATTCGTTAATGCACCGAGCAGTGAGAATGTTTGAAGAAATACCAGAAGAGATAAAAAAGAAAAAAAAGTGTCTGTATTTAAGGCTAAGTTAAGAAAATATATTGCAAGTAATATTAAATAATTATGTTTAAGGTTTTTCTATTTGCACAAAATAATAAAGTGTTCATATTAGGACATACGTAAAAAATTAGGTATGTACTACTTTAAGATCAAATAAATAATTAAATAAATATTTGGTAACAATTTGCAAAAAAATATCGAAATAAAAATCAACTTCGTACTCAATTTTCGCGAAAACTATGGGACAAATAAAATTTAAAATATCTACAAAATCGACTACAAATATGGCGTAGATTCACTGGTTTCCCGCTTGTACATCGAGTTTTGTTACACCGTGCACAAAGATTTAGCCGATTTGATACATTTTTAAAATTATATTTATTTAGTACTATTCTATACTGTAAAATTTACATAGACTTATATTATTCATGTACATAACACTTAATTTTTTTCCTGATTTTAAGTTGATAAATACTAAATTTGGCCCTGTTAAAACCAGTGGCGGGTCACATCTGCCAGGTGAACACAAGCGGAGGGAGGTGTCTTCTTTACCAACTATAAAACTTACATTACTTATACTCCGGCGCACTCAACTTTCCAGGAACTAGCGAGGCACTGATATATTGATCAATTTATTCTGATTTATCATAATTATTTAAAGCCACGCTGTAAATTATACCGCTTAATTAAAGGGCGGGTACTTTAGGTACTACTACTTTCCCTTATCCCGCACCCTATGGTGCATTAGGCACTGCATTGGAATAAGATAAATTATTATATGAAGGTAGGATTATTATAACTGCCTCGTGGTGTAGCGGTAGCGCGTTATGCTGCCATGCATCAGGTCGCGGGTTCGATTTCCGATGGAATTTATGAAATATTTGTTGATTTATTAAACCACCTCAATAGGCCAGTTGCTCGATCACAGATCACTTTCGACGCGGTAATAAGCGACGTGATAACGATTTCTTACCATGGATGTTTAACGTTTTCGCGATCACAATGGAACACGCGTTAAAAGTTATCGATCGGGATTATTAGACGAGCGCATCAAGTCGCGAGCCATTTCCCGAGATACATCTTCTTCGCACATATCTTCTTTCAATCTTTCTCGAGTGCCGTATTGCATTTAGCCGGCGTTCGGCAAGCCAAATATTGAGAAAAGCAGTCGACATAATAAACATTCCGACACGCGCGTTGACTTTCTTGATTTGACGTTTGACGTTTGGCCGCGATATTTATTATCATCTATGGTGCTCAGCAACGCGAACGTGATATGAACGTATGTTCATTGTGATCGCTCAAATGGTTACTGTTAGCACGTGGTTAGCACATTTTTAACTACGTCGATAGTTATCTGTGATTGAGCTCCAGGATGCCCGATAGCAGAACGGAACAACATCACAAAAACCCAGGCTGAGAAAATCACTTTTTTATTTTTATGTATTCTCACCTGGAATCGAGCCCGGAACCTCCGTATTTGTGTTTAGCGCATGAAAATATTTCATATGTTATACCTAGGACTGGCGCTGAGGCGCAAGACTGATAATCATGCATTCATGAAACAAATGATCAAGGTTCACTGCACTTGGTGTACCAATGCAGTGCCCTATGCACCACTGGGTGCGGATAAGGGAGAGTAATAGTAGCAGTAGTAAGATTACCAGGTCTCATCAGACAAAGAGCGTGTTTGCATCGTGTTATTTATTCAAATACATTTTATTTATCAAAGGAGATAAATATTAAATAAGTTATTGAAAAAATACAACACAAACACGATTTTGGTAGATTTTCACGGTCGTTGATGATTCTATCTGTGTTGTTTTTTGGGATTATCCGTGTTATGCTTTTTTCTCCTTTCCATTTCATTGAGACTGGACATTTTTTCGCTTTTGCACCTAAAATATTACACAAACCGAAAAACTACAGCACACGCCTAATTAAAGAGGCGATCGAAATACACAAACATCCAAACAACATTTACAGAGATGACGGACTTAAACTCAAACATCATGTAGCTCAATCACAGATAACT
Source organism: Micrasema minimum (assembly GCA_022494985.1). NCBI lineage: Eukaryota > Metazoa > Arthropoda > Insecta > Trichoptera > Brachycentridae > Micrasema > Micrasema minimum. The sequence goes on along the minus strand of JAGVSP010003570.1, from coordinate 11,164 downwards.
ATCGACGTAGTTAAAAACGTGCTAACTACGTGCTAACGCTAACGATTTGACCGATCACAATGACATTCGTTCAATACCGCGATCGCCGAGCCGAGAATTTCCGATCTGAGCCGAGCGGAGCCGATGCACGCGATATCGCGGCCGTACGTCACACGTCAAATCATCGCGCTTGTCGGATTTTTTATTATGTCGACTGCTTTTCTCAATATTTGGCTTGCCAAAAACCGGCTAAATGCAATACGGCACTCGAGAAAGATTGAATGAAGATATATGTGCAAATAAGATATATCTTGGGAAATAGCTCGCGACTAGATGCGCTCGGTTAATAATCACGATCGATAACTTTTAACGCGTTTTCCATAGTGATCGCGAAAACGTTAAACATCCATGGGTAAGAAATCGTTATCACGTCGCTTATAACCGAGTCGGTAGTGATCTGTGATCGAGCAAATGGTTTCCAGTATTACACGCAAACACCAAGATACCTACTGCCGACTGCGACACGGTACAAATTCCAAGCCACATTTTACATCACACATACTTCACCCTGAAGATGGCGCCTGCAACGGTGGCCGAAACGTCGGAAAGGAGAAAAAACATAACGAGGATAATCCCAAAAAACAACGATTGGCAAGTAAGGAATATTGTTAATACTTGCGGACCTGCGGTGGACGACGTTGTATTGTAGAAGTGGCTTACCTGTAACAAAAAAAATAAATATGAAACAGAAATTCAAAAATATTCAATTAAATTACAATTGACATCACAACAGAGACGAGCAGTTTGGATGGCGAAATGGGTATCTAGGCGTTTACAGGGCTTATGAGCGGCTATTAGCTGGGTTCAGTGGCCACTTGACGTATTAAAACATTCCCCATTCCGACATCGAAATAATGAAAAATGTTCATCGTCGCGACCAAAATGTTTAATCTTCAATGTTTCGGAAAAGGTAATGAATTATTTTTAATATTATTAGGTTCCTCGTTGACGAACGGATCGCCGACATTTTAGTAGCTCGGAGAAGCGAAAGACGGATTACTTTACCTTCATGTTATAAAACTATCATTATCACTATGGAGTGCCCTATGCACCATTAGGGCCGGATAAAGTAATTAATAAATTTCTTCAGTTGTCGGAGTAGAAGTCCGGAGGCGAAATTACAAAATAAAATTAAAGCGAAAGATTTTAAAGTTCCCTTAAATTTAAATTATGCAACCAAACAGATTTTATTCTCAATTTTATATTTCATTCAAAGCACACATGGATCCATTCTACTAACTTACTAAATAACCGTCACGCCATTTCCCCGAAGGGGTGGGCAGAGCGGATAGAACGCTACACCACTCTGTCCTGGCATACTTCTGTTGCTTCCTCCACATTCATACATCTTCTCATGCACGCACGTCGATTATTCCGACTTCTTACATGTCCACTTTCAAGCACTTGTTTTACTAGCTCATGCCATGTCTTTCTCGGCCTTCCTTCTACATCCAGGCATCATATATTTTTTTGCCGTTCTTTCATCATCCATTCGCTCTACATGACTGAACCAACGTAAAAGACCTTTTTTAATTTCCATTTTATATTTTTTATAAATTCATATAATTGTAAATTAGTCTTTGGCGCGGTGGCGGTGAGGACAAATTTATTAAACCATTTTGTATTATTTTTTTCGTAAGTAGATAAATCACATGTTTTTACGCGGTTTTGCCTGCCGACTTTTAAGTCGCCCGCCGACGGAGCGACGATCGTCCGCGAAGACCCTTCGCGCGCCGATCAAATATTTGAATGCTCTTTTTTTGCCTTTCTCCGTACCAGAGTTTACTCAGAATTCCAGCCAATAGGAACAAGTATAATATTTGCACTGACAAGAATAATAATATTAAAATAAAATAATAAAACAAAGCCCCTTTGAGCTTTGTCTAAATTTTTAATTGTTTGACCGAATTGCGGTCCAGAATATCGTGTTATAATCGTGAACGTATTTTTTTAGTAATAATTTTTAAAAATACGTTCAAATGGTAAATTTTAAGTCAATGTTATAAAATATTTATTTTAGGCGGCTCGCACGTCCGCCCCCCAAGGTTGAAAACTTGGATGTTGACGTGATAACGTCTAATAGATCGATGAACGCCGGCTGCACACATGAAAAAGCATGACTCATCGTCACGTTTCCGCCTGAGCCGAGTGTGCAAGCGAGAGCGCGGAACAAGCGATAGAGAGGCACGATCGGCCTAAGCGTTCGATATGTGACGCATCTATCTCTCTTCCACTCCATCGGCCGATGCGTCCGAGTAGAAGGGAGACAGCAGCAGCCCACAAGAAGAAGAAAAAAAATTATGGAAAAAATTGTAATTTTCAATTAACTCCTGCTTTGTTTTATACAAAATAATGATAATTCAGTAATAATAATTCAATTCAATTCATAAAAGTATGCTATTTTTCATCAATGTTTTCTTTTGACGTTATCACGTAAAATTATCGTCCGTAAACCGACTTTACAGACAACCAAAAGTTTTTTTTATTAGGTACCTAAACCCAAACAACATACTTTTCTGTCAAATAAGTACCCGGAAATTCTCATTTTAAATTTTCCCTCTGAGAATATTTCAAAAAAAAAATTTTTTCCCCGGTTGGCACAACGGTCAGCCACTATTCTGTGAATTTTTATTGCTATGTGTCATTTAGTTTTGTTACGGCGTCATTAGGAACAAGTCAAACTTTTGTGTGCGTTGCGATTTTTACTATGGATAAAAATATCGAACAAAGAGTTTGTGTGAAATTTTGTGTTTCAAACGAAATTTCTTGTGCCAAAACGTTGGAAATGTTGAAAAAAACATTTGGTGATTCAACCATGTCGAAAACTTAAAGTTTACGATTGGTATAAATCGTTCAAAGAGGGGCGAGAAGAATTGAACGATTTGCCACGTTCAGGGCGGCCTTCGACCTCTTCAACTGAAAAAAACGTCGACAAAATAAAGGAAATGGTGCTCGAAAATCGTCATTATAGTTTGCGAGAGATAGCCCAAGAAATGAACATGTCTCATGAGACCGCTCGTCATATTTTGGTTGATGTTTTGGGTATGCGGAAAGTCGCAGCGCGATTGGTGCCAAAAGATCAGAATTTTCTTCAAAAAGTGAATCGCAGTAAGGTGGCTGAAGACATGCTTGAACGCGTAAATTCCGATCCAACGTTCATCGAACGCATCATAACTGGTGACGAGACATGGGTTTTCGAGTACGACATGCAAACAAGTCAACAATCATCAGAATGGCGCACCAAAAATGAGCCGAAACCGAAAAAACCGCGCCGAAGCAAATCGAAAATCAAGGTGATGCTGACCGTTTTCTTCGATATTCGTGGTGTTGTTCATTCGGAATTTTTACCGGAGGGCCAAACCGTCAATAAAGAATATTATCTTGGCGTTATGAGGCGTTTGAGAGAGAATGTTCGTCGCAAAAGACCAGATTTGTGGCGGAACAACAGTTGGATTTTGCACCACGATAATGCACCAGCGCACAAAGCGATCATTGTGAACGAGTTTTTGAACAAAAATTCAACAAATATCATCAAACAACCACCGTACTCTCCAGATATGGCCCCGTGTGACTTTTTCCTGTTTCCAAAACTCAAATTACCACTTCGTGGAACCCGTTTTGAGAGCATTGAAGACATTAAAACTAATTCGCAACGAGAACTGAAGGCCATCCCGGAATATAGCTTTAAAAAGTGTTTCGATGATTGGATTGTTCGTTGGAAGAAGTGTATTGCCTCAGAAGGGGCCTATTTTGAAGGGATATAATAAATTTAGATGATTGATAAGTTGTTTGTGTTTTATTTCAAATTTCCGGGTACTATTAAGACGAGTTGAAAGAAGTGCGAGATAATTAAGTGAAAAGAGAGGAGGTAAGAGATTGGCGGGAGAAGTGAACAGAAGGGGAACCGCGTGAAAGGGGACGGTGGGAGAGAGGTACACTTTACAACCGGCGCCCAACGTGGGGCGCGGGAAATTTAAGCGAGGGTCAAATCAAAGGTTCTTTTTTCAAATATTTTGAACGGGTGGTCGCAGTCTTTGAGTCCAGAGGTCCACGGTTCGAATCCCCACTCCGCCACAGCTTGAATTGTATTTTTAAGTAGGTAGGGATTAATAATAAATTAAATGTAAAATGTCCGCCTCGTAGCATAGTGGTAGTGCACTTGGCTACCGTGCATGAGTCGCAGGTACGATTCCCGTAGGGGATCAACATGAAATATTTATTTACATGGAATTTGAAAATAAGTGGTGTTATGAAATTAACCCCAGAAAGCGTATATTTTTCATTGAATTAAATTTACTAGAATGGCACATTCAAGGAGAGCCGTCAACATTTTACGTTCCATTTTTTTTTTGCAGTGAAAAAAAAGACAGCCATATCTATCTTCTGCTGCACCTTCTAGTGAATTCTTGACCGAAGTTTTTTCGGTTCTTCTTCTTCTTCGTTTGTGAGCCGAGTGTGCAAGCGAAAGCGCGGAAGAAGCGATAGAGATGCACGATCGTTCAAGCGTTCGGTTTGTGACGCATCTATCTCTCTTCCACTCCATCGGCCGATGCGTCCGAGTAGAAGGGAGACAGCAGCACCACACAAGAAGAAAAAACAAAAAAAAAGTGGATTTGTGGAAAAAATTGTAATTTTCAATTAACTCCTGCTTTGTATTATACAAAATAATGATTCAGTAATAATAATTCAATTCAATTCATAAAAGTATGCTGTTTTTCTTGTGACGTTATCACGTAAAATTATCGTCCGTAAACCGACTTTACAGACAGCCAAAAGTTTTTTACCTTTAATTTTCCGGCTGTGGGTGGATCGGTACAGGTCGCAACACCGAACCGGACCTCAGTTTGGGGTTGGCTGTCGGTAAATAAAATACTCGACGTCGGGGTCGGGGGGACGTGACGCGAATGTAGAAACATGGAGGTGTATTCGGTCGGGAGCGATGTGAGTGCTCCTTTATCATTTCACTACTTTATTAACAAAAGTGACCTGAGAGAATTATTCAACCGGTACGGGCAGAATAACAGTACCGCAACTTAAAATACTGCCAGCTTAGAATCATTTATTTTTCAACTTTTCGAACAATGGCGCACACTGGCGGGTTTATTGTTAGACTAACTAACTAACCATCACGCCATTTCCCCGAAGGGGTAGGCAGAGAGGATAGAACGCCACACCACTCTGTCCTGGCATACTTCTCTTGCTTCCTCCACATTCATACATCTTCTCATGCACGCACGTCGATTATTCCGACTTCTTACATGCCCACTTTCAAGCACTTGTTTTACTTGATCATGCCATGTCTTTCTCGGCCTTCCTCGACTTCTACATCCAGGCACAGTCGCATCATATATATTTTTAGCCGTTCTTTCATCATCCATTCGCTCTACATGACCGAACCAACGTAAAAGACCCTTCTTAATTTTGTCGATAATGCTTATCTCAGCCTTGCACTCTGCTCTAATTTCGACATTTGTACACCTATCATACATAGTCTGACCACACATATATCGCATTTCAACAGCATTCAGTCTACTTTCATCCTTCTTTTTCCAACACCACGCTTCACTACCATACATAAGGGTTGGTACCAGAACTCCATTATGAACTGCCAATTAAGCCTCTTAAGCTCTTATTAGATACTACCGACTTTGGCACCATTAACTCTGTTACCGGCACTAACCCTCCTTCCAATGTCCTTATCCATATTTCCATCCCTAGTGAACATGCTTCCCAGATATACAAATTCTTGGTACACCAAGTGCAGTGAATCATTTGTTACATAAAGTCAAGTAAAAAATCGAACGTTCTGGATTGGCGCGTGCTCGCCTAGAACTCCATGCTTCGCTTCCATACATAAGGGTTGGTACCAGAACTCCATTATGCACTGCCAATTTAGCCTCTTTTGATAAGCACTTATTAGATACTACCGACTTTAAGGCACCATTAACTCTGTTACCGGCACTAACCCTCCTTTCAATGTCCTTGTCCATATTTCCATCAACAAGCAACATTTTCCAACCAACTAAAAACAGAGCGGTGTGAGTGGGTCAAAGTCTAGGAATACCTCATTCACGTCATGTCAAGATTAAGGCCTGGCGCGCACTGCGATTTTTGTCCGCAAAAATCTAACACATGGGTTTGGATGCGATCACGCGCACTAGCGGGCAAACTATCGCGGCGGGCGAAAAGTCGTAGCCTGGGCTGCGATTCCGGTCGTAAACCCAAACGTCACTAGACGCCCATTTCTCGCCGAACTGTCAAATCGTTTATCTCTAACCTTACTTATTCGACGAATTTGCCATTCCTAAAATGTTGATCTTTTATGTCTTGTGGAATGCATAGACCTTGAGAGATTCTACCAAGATTCTACTCTACTTTGAAGCCAAAAATCCGATTCCGATTTTTGACAGTGACAGTTAAGGGAATCGCTAAAATGTCCTTAAACCTTAGTAGAATCGCGGGGCTGCTACATTTTGGGAGCGGGGCGATTCCCGCAAACGAAAATGTAACAACTGCGGGCAAACTATCGCAGCGGGCCATTGTTATCCGAGCTCTCCCAGATGTTCGTAATTTTTGTCCCAAATCGGTCTCTTTGCGCTTTTCACTTGTAAGGACTGGCCATTGCTAATTATTGCTCGGTGAATTGATGCATACACACAACCTGTTTCCACGAGATCCATTTTTGACTGGCGTAAAAGGCGATTTTCTGCCCGCAGTGTGTGCGGGGGGGGGGATATTTCTCATAAAAAACACTAGAAAATAGAAGAATATTAAATGATTTGCTCTTTCTGTTCAAAGTATTAAAATCTATGTTTGATTGTTGTCAACTAACAAATTTAATTAGTATACGAGAGCCTGGTCGAGTAACCCGTAGTAATGCACTATTTTACTGTAGCCAATCATTGACCAATTATAGTGCTAACTCACCGATACGTAGAATGCACGCACTGGCTAGCAAGTATACTAACAATATTGAAGTGTTCAACACAAATCTAGTGCATTTTAGGGAACAGTGTCTGGATGCCATCTCTGGCGGTAATGAATAGCTACCTACTGTGTTATCATTTAAAATAAATAAAAAGCGGGAGTTCGCCCGCGCGGGAAAACTATCGCAGTGCGCTCCAGGCCTTCGATAGTTGAGTTGTCTCCATCTCAACTTGTTAGAGAGAAACAAAATGATTACAATGTATTAGATAGTGGAAGATGGAAGATATAGTTGTCTTTTTTTTCACAGAAAAACACAAATGGAACATAAAATTTTGACAGCTCTCTTTAAAATAGCCATTCTAGTACCTAAATAAATTCAATGAGGGTAGCGGTAAGGTAACCTCCTTCCTAAATCTGTTTAATTTCAGTTCAAGTACGCGATTACCGCACCCACGGCAAAAGTCGTTTTGCGAAAGTATTTTTTTGAAATTATAAAAAAACAAAAAATTAACAGGTTATAAAGTAGATACCTACATCGTAAATCAGGAGAGGAAATTATTCAAATGGGCCGGTAATAAATTACGAAAAATACGAAATTTTGTTTGCTCTGAGCGCCCGCCACCGTTTTCGTTTGGCATTAGAGATCGGGACATATCGCACCACGAGTTCTACACTGCGCTAACTCTTGATTTGTCGAAAATAACACCAGGTTATAGCTCACATCGACCGCCAGATTTCCGTCCAAGAAACGAGATTCTATCCCTTTCCTGTGTCGAGATATTACATTTTTTAAAATAAAATTTCAGTATAACAGTATCGAAATAAAATTACATTTTTGCGACCTTTTTGAGTTGGTACTGTTTGGTATTCCTGGTGCAATTTTTTTCTTTCCTTAAAATTTTTCACGTTGGGAATTATTTGGAAGGGGATCTGGGATCGATAGTGTAAACACGACCGAATTTCAGGCACGCTCCGGCTTAAAATTAGTCAAAACCGAAGAAATAATGGAGCTTGAAAAAAAAAAAAAACTGAAAAAATATCATCATCATCGTCATCCGATTCCCAATAAAAAGACACGTTCGCATTTTTGTCAGTCAACATCTACTTAAACATTTTCATAAAAAAACATTAACTGTCAGGTCCATTCCATACAGTTCTCGCTTTATACGGGACAGTTTGCAAACTGCACAAAAAACTGTACAGTTTTCTGTGCCGATTAAAGTGCGCATAAGTTCATGGGAAAAACGTTTAAATACAACAAAGACTATTTTAATATGTCCCCGCAGATTGGATTACCAGTTATACCAATTCCAAGCGTTTATTTTACTCTTGACAGCTCGATTATGTATCGATTAGGGATGTCCTAATGCGTTACCGAATCGATTTCTCATAAAAATCTACTTTATTTATGAAGAAGTTTTAATCAATTTAACACATTTATATTTTATTTTTGCTCAACATTTTGTAGTTTATAAACATACCCAGACGTTTAAAGCAGAGTTAATATTACGAAAGCGCTGTCGTAAAACTTTTTTTTTTACAGTCTTTATTCAATAAAAAATATTACAAAAAATACATAATTTCTTTACAAACGTTAAATACAGTCCCGATAAACTCCTTAATTGGAGTTAGTTTGTCATCGGGTGCAGGAGCTACAGAAAACCCAAATATGCATAGGACTATTTTATTGTCGTAATGTAAATTGAGAAATTCTGTGTCGCGACAAAAAAAGAAAAAAAAACAAATAGGTTTTAATTTAAATCACATTTTATATTTTTTCATGGAAAAAATCAACTTGAATAATCATCGTTGCATAAGTAGGCTCAATAAACATCGATATCGATAATTATCGGAGCTAAAGAACACGTGCTTCACTATCGTAAAGAAAAAACATGAAGTATTTCATTTTTCGGTCTATGGTTGCCTGTCAATAATTACGGAACTTTATAGGCGCCCATGTGTCAAAAGTAAAATAAACGATTGGAAGAGATATAGTTTATATTTCTGAATGTATTTGATAAACACTTCAAGTCTTTTCAAGAAAACACTGAACCTTGCGGGACTGAATTGAATGAATAATATGGCATTTACAGGACACAATCAAAGGATAAGGCGGTGGTAGATTATCCGTTGGCGACATATTGATGACGTCATGAATATCAAAAGTCCCGTCCAAACTTTGATCTAAAAATCGTTTCATACTAAATCGCGGAGTAGGGCTTGAAATATAGCTACAGGATTGTCAGAAATAATCTATATTTAAATTAAATAAATCAACTTTGTAATATGATTCACTTTATTTAAAACAAATGCTAAAAACAGTAGAACACTTACTTTCATAATATTTTATTACGTGAAGGTAGGATGATCAGTTTTATGCTTCAGTACCAGTCCAAGGTATCACACATGAAATATCAATATGAAAATCACATGTAAATAAATATTTCATGTTGACCCCCTACGGGAATCGAACCCGCGACCTTATGCGGGGTAGTCAAATGCGCTACCACTCTACGAGGTCCGCATTCTAAATACTTCAAGTAAATTTATTTATTTACATAAAAAAATATTAATACAGATTATGGTTATATAAATTTGTCTCTTTTCTGTCATATTTTATCATAATCTTCACTTATTAAATTTGTCTCTTTTCTGTCTTATTTCATCATAATCTTCACTTATTAAATTTGTCTCTTTTCTGTCATATTTAATCATAATCTTCACTTATTAAATTTGTCTATTTTCTGTCTTATTTAATCATAATCTTCACTTATTAAATTTGTCTCTTTTCTGTCATATTAGGTCCTTACATATGAAATTGGCGTTTTGCCGTACTGCCAACTTTGATCTCAAATATCTTCTCTTTGGTTAGGAATTCCAAATTCAAATTTATACAGCTATTTACTCAAGTATTTGTGTTTCGAAAATTATAATTCATTTGTTTTTTCAATTGTTTTTTTTCTTTGCGTCACTCAGTTTACAAAATGGAAAACTTGAAATATCGCGTTATTTACGAGTACGAGTTCCACCGTGGCACCAGTGCTGCAGAAACGGCTCGAAGGATTAATGATGTGTATGGCGACGGTGCCGCAAAAGAAAACACAGTGCGTTTTTGGTTCCAACGTTTTCGTTCTGGAAATTTCGACCTGCAGAACAAGCCCCGTGGACGGCCGGAGACCAAAGTTGATAATGAAGAATTGAAGGCTATTGTGGAAGCGGATCCATCGCAAAACACCTCCGAGTTAGCTGCAGGCTGCGGTGTTAGTGATAAAACTGTTTTAATCCACTTGAAGCAAATTGGGAAGGTGAAAAAGCTTGAATTAGGTCCTTACATATGAAATTGGCGTTTTGTATGGGAGGAACATAAAGTTGATTTTTTAAAAATATAATATTACAAATTAGAAGAGCTTCAATTAAAATGTCTAAGACATCCACCGTACTCTCCGAACCTTGCCCCAACAGATGACTATTTTTTTCGAAATTTGGATAACTTCTTGCAAGGGAAAAAATTCAACTCCGATGGGGCAGTCCAAACCGACTTCAAAGATTTTATTGATTCCCGTCCGAATGGTTATTTTAGTAAAGGGATCGATGAACTACCTATGAGATGGCAAAAGTGCATAGATAGCAATGGTACATACTTTGATTAAATAAATATATTATATTTAAAAAAATACAAACTTTATGTTCCTCCCATACAAAACGCCAATTTCATATGTAAGGACCTAATATTTAATCATAATCTTCCCTTATTAAATTTGTCTATTTTCTGTCTTATTTAATCATAATATTCACTTATTAAATTTGTCTCTTTTCTGTAGGCCTTTTGATTCTCAAGTGGATAGATTTGGTAAAATTTTAGTATCCCCCCACTTGGTAATTCCATATACCCCCTGTGTAAGTGCGGGTGGGTATGGGGTGCGGGTCTAAGGTTTAGAGGGACGAAAATACAGAGCACATATCGTCTGATTCTGTTTCTGGCCCCAATCTCGGCAATCGATCAGCCGGCGTCGGTGGGCGGCTTCACTTATTTCCTCACGAGAAAACTCACAAAACATATACGAGTACATGGATAACAAAAACTCGCAGTAACAATCCTGAAAACTGGTGAATCTACATCATATTTGGAGTCCGAAATGTGTAACTTTGGCTTTTGAATCTGTTCTTGACAAAAAAAAAATGTTTTTCATTCTCATAA